>VDFB02325453.1:0-14249 GCA_007258455.2 Sequoia sempervirens
ATTTTCATTGCGAGACAGTAGTTTCCAAAGAAGGCCAAAGACATTGAGCAAATAAAAGCTCAAGGATACACTTAGATGTTGTCAGAGGTTGATTCATCATTATACGTGCCATGTCAATTTGTAGCTTGAGGGGCAAGATAAACTATCAATAAGTAATTAATTATTATTGTCAATGGACCCCTTCATCCATTATGATTCTATTTACAAACTATAGGAAAATAATTGTTACAAATTATCTCCTCCCTAACACCCTAGGCACCTAAAGACACTTTATTATTCTCTTTTCTCATTTTGAGTCCTAAAAGGAAAATTTGTGCATGCTCTTCCCTTGTACCACAATAAAATATTGGGAATCAAAAGAACTTGATCTTCTTTCCTCTTAGAGGGCCCACCCTTGGATTTAATCGCCAAGGGGGATGATTAAACACATATGTTCTAGTGAGGTATACAATTATTATGAGAATATAAAGATTCACTTCAAAGGAGGGCTATCATGTTTTGAACAACCTTATTTTCCATTTTGGAGGGGAAAAGTGAAGTTGAAAATTTTGAACTTGACCACATTCTTGTAGATATGCCTTTTATTCTTAGAACTTTTCCTCGCATACCCTTGGGTGTATAGAGGACATCCCTTATCAAATTTAAGCCCCCTCAGGTTGGATGGAACCAAGAGCTTAAAATCCCATATGACCAAGGGTTGAACTCCTTTGGAGGTATTATCCCCAGGTCCTTTTGTTGACATAAGCCCTAGGGTGTTTGTTGAGGTAAGCAAATTTTCCCTTTTTCAAGATGAATAGTGCACCTTCGTGTTGCAAAAAAATTAACTCTCAAACACCTTTCAAGCTTGAATCCTTTTGAACCTATAAACACAAACCAAAAGACTTTGATTTGATCTGAATCAAAAAAAAATAGAGATTATTTCCACATAGATGTGCATCGATTTGCACAAATTTTGCAAATTATAGAAACCTTTACAAATATTTAAATGTATTTGCTTCATGATACTTTTACAAATGCTTTTACAAATTTACAAATATTTGCACAAATAACTAGACGTCTAAACACAAATACAAAGCACCTAAACACAACAAATTCATAATAAATATGTAGATTCAAAATCCCTTTGCCTTGCAAATTTCAATGGTACTACAAATGCAATTTCAAACTACAAATACATAAAGAAAATATGAACAATAGATTCATAATTCAAACTAGAGAACACCTCAATTGACTAACTTTCTACTGCAAGAAACCCTCAACTACTTCCAAAATTTCATAGAAAACCTCCATGAAGCCAAAGATAAGATTTATGCTTCAACACTCACACAACACTCAGAAAAGGAATTTGAACCAAAATTCTAACTCAAATGGATTTGATACCGTGGAAATGGAGCCAAAAAAAGAGAGATTGCAGGTTGAATTGTTGTAATTGTATTCACCAAATGATTTGTATATAAAGGAATTTTGAACCAACAAAATTTTAGAAAATAGAGGGAAAGATTATTCAAAATTCATAACAAATGAACAAATTGAAATATTTAACTACTCTCTATCAACCAATTTGTCAAGTAAGAAAACAAACTTTCCACCTAAGCAACTGATTAATCCTGGAAGTAAAATGAAAAGTGGATTTCCTATCATTAACACCACTATCCCAATCTACGTCAGCAAAGCTAACAATCCAAGAATCTCTTGATGTATAATAAATACCATGATGAGATGTACCCTGAATAGATCTCAAAATACACTTAACATCCTTCCAATGAATCTCATGTGGATTTTGAGAGAAATGTGAGATAGGACCAACCAAAAATGAGAGATCAAGATGAGAATGTGTCAGATACAAAAGACTACCAACCAACTATCTATATAATGTAGCATCAATTGAAGGAGAAGAATAGCTAGAAGACAATACAACACCTAACTGAAATGGTGTGGGGGTAGATTTACAATCAAGCATTCCAAATCTCTGAAGCATATCAAGAGCGCACTTCTATTGAAAAATGGAAATCCCATATGAAGACTAAATAAACTATAAACCAAGAAAGTAATGCAGAAGTCCTAGATCTGTCATATCAAATTACTCCATCAATGCTCTCTAAACACTCGAGATCATAAAATATGAACTACCTATAAGAATCAAATCATCAACATACAACATAAGAATCAAAATATCACCTCCTTGTCTTTGAATTTATACTATTAGATTGGAATTACATTGTGTGAAACCAAAAGAAAGAAGAAAAGTGTCCATCTTTTCATACCAAACCCTAGGGGCTTGTTTAAGACCATATAATGAAATATGAAACCTACAAACTAATAAAGAGTCCTACACAAAACCTTATGGTTGTTCCATATAAATATCCTCATGAAGGTCACCATGCAAGAAGGCACTCTTCACATCCATCTATTATACTTTTTATCACTGTGAAGCTACTAGTGAAAGCACAAGGTGAATAGAATCCATCTTGGCAACAAGAGAAAAGGTCTCATAATAGTCAATACACCCATTTACACTAAACCAAGTTTCTTCCCTTAAGAAGAGGAAAAAGATCCTAATTATTCTTCATCATTGAAGAATACTTCTCTACCATAGTCATGTACCACTCAAGAATACCTGTCACATCTAAAAAAAATTGAGGATCATCCAAAATGGCATGAATCAAAATACTAAAACTTGATGTCTATGAATAAGTGCAACGATAATTTGGAGGATCACCTACCAAATATATATAGTTGCATCAATACTATTGAGGGCCCACCTAGGTATAGTTTGAATATTTGGAGGTGGTGGTGGAGCTGGGACATCATCCTCATCCTCAAGAGATAAGGAATCCTCAAGATATGAAGAGGGAGGAGTAGAAAATGAGGGAGAATATGAAGATGAAGAATCCATCAAAGGAAGTTCTCACCAAATTGGACATCCCACCTAAACAAGACATTTGAAAACAAGATCAAATAATTTGTACACCTTAACATCCTCATAGTAGCCAAAAATATGATTGGTCAACGTTTCCTCTTCATGGATTTTCATTGAACATCTAGAATAAAGTACCAAGCCTCACTACCAAAAAATTTGAATGAAGATGCATCTAACTTTACATAGGTCCAAGCCTCCTCAAAGGTCTTATGTTGCAATGCCTTATGAGGCATTCGACTTTGAATGTAATTGGCACGATTCACTATCTCAACCCAAAAAGAAGAATCTATATCCTATGACTGAATCATACAATTAGTCGTCTCCCATAATGTCCTCTTCTTTCACTCAATTACACCATTTTTCTAAGGGGTATAAGGAACTATAAGCATGTATAAAATTACCTAAAAGCCTGATTGATATACTCTCCCCATTATCTATGTGTATCTTCCTGATAGAAAGACCATATTTCTTCTCCACAAATGCCTTGAAGATCTTTAAAGTATTAGACATCACTTTTATACTTAAGAAAGTACACCCACGTATGTCTAGAGAAGTCATCAATAAATGTGAGCACATATTCGGCCCTTGAAAAAGGAGTTGGAAATGACATGAGGTCACTATGTACAAGCTCTAAAGGTGCCTTAGCACATATGGCTCTACCTGTAGAAAAATAATCCTAGTGATGTTTTCCAATGGCACAACCTCAACATCGTGTGTGCAAGATATCTTAGATCCTATCACTAATGTATGAGTTCTCATTTGTTGTAGATACTTGTAGTTTACATGACCAAAATGTTCATGCCAAATCTTACTCACTAAGTCTACATGTGTTATGAAAGATGAATTTGAACCATCTAAACACTCAAATCCATCAAATCTATATAAATGTTATTCAAAATCAATACTCCCAGTAACCACAACAATATCAGTATCATGGAGGTCTCGAATAATCACATCATATAGTCTAAACTCAACTATCTACTTATACCAAAATCACAAATTTGATTCAATAAAAGAAGGTTGGTCAAAATCTTAGGAACAATAAGAACATCTTGAAGACAACCACCCTCAAATGGAAGAGTGCCTAATCCTAAAATTGAAAGTTGTATAGAATCCCCTACTATAATCTATGATGTACCACAATTTGAAAGAGAGGTGAAAAAACCCTAGGTATGTGTAGTGTAGTGGGAAGATCCAGAGTCAAGTACCCAAGTAGTTGTTGAAGACAAGGCTCTTGCCAAAAAATAATGACATTTATTTGTATAGGGTGAGATGACTTAAAGGCTGAAATGTTATGGTGTTGTATGGCTTCCTCTAAAGCCTCTAATCTCTTCTAACACCTAGTGACTAGATGTCCCTCTCTACCACAAAAGCTACAATGTTCGCTTGATTTCTTCTTTGTCTTGGAGGAAGACTCGCCAAACTTGGAATATTTATCATGCTTAGGAGAGGATTGAGTAAATTATTTTTTGACTTCAGAACTCTCACTACCCGATGAAGTGTTTGTCTTATCTTTTGTTTCTTCTTTTGTTTCCCCTAACATGAATATGCTACCAAAGCTTGGTTTTTGGACCTAGAAAGAGCATCCAATTGAACCAACTTTGCACATGTTCCTATGTCAAACGCTCACAAAAAAACTCAAAGGTAGGCATGGTAAAATTAGCACTTTATGCATCTACGGTAGAGTAAAAAGTGGAAGAGAATACTTGAAATAGCCCTCAAAGCTTAGATAGTATCAAGAAAATGTATTCTTTGTTAGTTTTATTATTCCCACAACCTTACAAAAGTGACTTGAGGGACTTAAATTTCAACAAGTAATCCTCAATGGAGGAGAAAGAATCAAGTACCAATGAAGTCAATTCTACCTCAATCTAAAGTGCTTGGAACTCGTAGTGAAAGAATCAATATGAAACAGTAGATTGTCTAAAACATGTGATATCAATCCCATTCCTCATCCATCTTGTTTCTATGTTAAATTATCTCAAATTAATGAGAGAATTTTGGTTGAACTTCATCCAATGTGGACCATAAACCATAAGACATGAGCAATATGGTCATCTAATCTTGTCAGGTATGGTAATTTTGTGGTGTAAGATGTTCAATTGAAGAGGTTTCTACCATTGTGTTTGAGTTTCTCAGAATGTTTATATATTGGGTTTCAATATTTTCTAATGTCGTGTGTACTAAAGAAAAGAATTTAACCCCATAATAAGAAAGAAGACAAAAAATCTTATGCAATTTTGATAATGAGAAAAGCTAGAAATGAAAATCACTTCAGAAGTTGGATCTCATGTACCTAGTAAAAATTTTGGAAAAATGAGTTGTAGATCTATGTAGATCACTCAATCATCTTTCTAATAACTATTCATTTGCAAAAAACAAAGTCTGGATGTGCAAGTTATGACCCCAGAAGCACAAGTTGAAAGATCTGACTTCAACAGCTTGTAAAAATCTCCAAGAGTATAATTTGGAAAAATGACCAATACTACCAGAACAAGCTCAGAACCAAATTTTCAACAATATTTGATTTACAAAAAATAGATACACGAGGCCAATATTATACCCAATTTTGTGGATGTAGCCCTATATGGCCTAAAAGGCAAAGTAGGGGCTTAAAAATAGCCCCTGGTCCTATCAAGAACCAAGGGGCTAGGGCACAGAGGGCTAATATGGGCCCCTAGGCCCTAATCATTGATATGACTATGGGGACTAGGGATGTTGGTGTAGGATCAATGGCTATTGGGGCTACAAGGAATATTTCTTAGAATATTTTGATATGACAAGTGACGTAAGCTACCAAAAATTAGCATCAACACACCGACAAAACCCTAAAATTTATCTAGAAATGTACAACCATCAAAAAATGTCAAATTACATTGTGAAATTATGCATAGCATCATAAACCCATGCAAGCATATCAAAATTAATAGAAATTATGTTGTACGAAACCGCATAGATACAAATCCATACAACTGTATGGATTTCGTACATTATACGGATTTTTTTACTTCAAAATGTGTAACCCAAAAAAAATGTCCATTTTTTTTGCTCAAATTTTCATATTTCGATAGGAGAGTTTTAGGCATCTAGGCCTTTTGAACACAATAAAAAGGTCTATTTGACTCCAAAGTGTTCTAGAAATTCTCCCAAGTCCAAATCTTACAAAAAAAGAGCTTGAGAGCCTAAATCTAGAGCTTTTGTAACACTTGATGGAGAAAACCCTAAAAAATGGAGAAGGGGTTTGTTGAATCCACACTTTGATACCATGATTAAGATGAGAAACAAGCATATATGTCAAAATAGAAAACAAGAACACCTTCCACCTATAGAAGAAGATTTGCTATTTCCTAAAGTAAAAATGATTATAGAATGAATGAAAAATGAAAAATACCTTGATTTATGTACAATGATATGAAACCCTAAAAAATTCTTAAGTGTGCTTAAGAAAATATAGTAATATAATTAAATAAATAATTACACCAACAATAAGACCCTTTGTTTTCTACCCATCTTGTCTCAGTCTTCTTGTTATGTAGTTGTAGGTTTAAATACAAATAATACAACTCATAGATATCAATCTATGAACACATCCTCCATATTAAGCTTCCACAACTCAAATTTTGGGCCTAAGAACTTCTTCATCTCTATCATTGATGTGTTTTTCATGTCTCTTGCAATAAGATTAAAACCCTCTCTACAAAATACCCCACTCAAATGAAGATTAGTACAAAAAATTCTCCACCCAATACCTAGAATTTGAGATGATCAACATTTGATACCAAATGAAAGGAAGTAAGGTACACAAAAATGCTTCCTACACTAATATTACAAGGAGATAGTTGTGCAAATTTCAATATTTTAACAATTATATAAAGTAAAAACATAAATAAACAATAAATACAATAAGATAGGTGTACATGGGGAAAACCCTTTTGGGAGAAAAAACCCCACATTCCAAAGCAACTCAATGTATTATTTATTAAACCATAATTATAATACACTTGCAAAGAAATCCTTCATAAGATCTTGTAGCTTAATAATATCTACAAAACTATGCACTCAAGCTCCATCTTAAACGATACAAAACCTGAAACCATCAAATGGTAATTAGAAACCCATGACCTAAAACCACCCAAAAGTTGCACCCATATTATCCCCCAATCAAAGATGTCTTATGATGTGTCATAATACGCATCATAAGTTGGTCAATAGGTATAACTCCCCTTTACAGCTCTTTTATGTGTCCAGCAAATTTTTACATTTTTTATGCAAACTTTTAGAGGCCAAAACTTTTGATCTAGTGGGTCGATTGAACCCCTTTTTTAAAAAAATTGAAGTACTCAAAGATATCTATGCAACATGCATCCTCGTAGATGGTGCTAAGCAACTTTTAATTTTAATTTTGACTAAAAACTAACCCTATAACCCAAAAATTGAGTTTTTTATATCCAAGAATTGTACCTTTTGTAATCTTAAATTAGGAGCAAGATTCAGACACCTTTCCCAACACTTTAATCCTATGTTGCCTAATAACTTTGTCTATCTTAAGTACAGAAATCAACCCATCCATATCAAATCAAACCATTGCCCTAAGATCTTGTACTTCAAATCACCATTCCAAGCATAATCCAAACCCAAATCATAACCACCATAAAATCCAATCAACCTTAGTAACATAAGTCATCTAATTATAAAAATCACTTCCAATTAAAATGCACTGTCTCTCCAAATATCATCAAAACCCAACCTTTGTCCATCTTACTCAAAATGACTCTATCCCAATAAAATCAAATCATCATTTCACCATATAACTAGATTACAAGAAAAGAACATAGATCCACACAACAAAACCTTTTTGGATTTAGTATTGGGCGCAATTCACAAGAAGAGATCTCATCCCCTCATAGGTATCTAGATAATACAAATGAGTGTGAAAGCCTCATCAATGAGCCTATGTACTTAGCTCAATTTTAAGACTTCTTAAATGTCAAAAGAACCCTCAATCATGAAGGATTTCCTTGCCAATGCTCATAAAGATCACTTCATTGAAATCTCATTGACGTAGGAGTCGAAAACCCTTGCCATATAGACATAACAAAACTTAGCAACATACTCCACCATGAACCATCATCATCATTTGACTTTAAAAACCATTAGGGGCATCCACCCCCCCCCCCAACCACATCATTACTACTATATCAACAACCCCATTGATCAACAAATAAGTAGTGGTTTGCCACCACATTCTCCTCACACTTGTGGATCATCTTCCAACCTCCCTGGATGGGAATCATCCATTCCATCTAACCTAAATTGATAATTGAACATGTATCATCCTAATAAAGAAAAACCACCATCACTTTCACACCAAGAAGAACATCAAAATCAACCCCCATCAAACCTCCCACAACATCTAACCAATAAAATCTTCCCTTTTCTAATCTTTCACAATCATCATTCCACCCATGATAGATTTCATTCAATCACTTCCCCCTTTATCCATCCCTCACCAAACAATCCCAACCCAATCCATGGCCCTACCTCATGTCACTCAAACCTATACAACTCATCTCATATCATCTAACCTCTTATCAACCCATCACACCACTTTTCACATCCCATCAACCAATGCATCAATGAACCATTCCACATTCAAAATCCCCTCATCCCACCTTACACAAAAATGCAAGAAAATGTAACTCACATGTAACAACATGCAAAACATGGGACCACCATAGCTTTAATACTAATCGAAAGGAAAAATGAACCCAAAATACACCTATGCCCATAAAATAGGACATAGCTAATTCCAACACTAACCCTTAGAGGAAAGTAATGCATATTATAGAGCAAGGTAAATTTTGGTAGTGTAACACCATGTAAATTAACACATCTAAGTACAAGAATGAATAAGAATGGATAGGAGAGAAGAGACTCCATTATGTGCAAGGGGAAACCTTTAAGATAAAAAAAAACCCCTCTCTAAAGCACCAAACCAGTGTATTAATTTGCAACAAAAATATGTTACAATACACTTGCAAGCTCAAAACCTTAACATGAAGAACTACATCTTGCT
Organism: Sequoia sempervirens; assembly: GCA_007258455.2. NCBI lineage: Eukaryota > Viridiplantae > Streptophyta > Pinopsida > Cupressales > Cupressaceae > Sequoia > Sequoia sempervirens. The sequence goes on from VDFB02325453.1 coordinate 8,997, forward strand.
CCTCTACAGAAAATTTGATAGAATAACCCCTACAAAGAAAAACCATACATCTCGACTCAAACACCCAAGTAAATAGGTTTAAGGACAAACTTAAAAACCATTAACAATAGCATTAGAGGTATGGAGCCCAAACCAAGACACTAAATTCCAACACCCTCCTTGGTAAATGATCCTCCTATCTATTTTTAGCATATTCCTTGCATTGTCATACATGTCATATTTGACCACCCAAACTTGGGTGCCCAGATTTTTCTGCATTCAAACATCAAAGATGCTCCATGACAAGTGTCCACACCTATCACAATGTTGGTTAAGATTATTGTAACCTCACTCTTGCATGCTCTTACATGTGTCAAAATTTGTCATATATAACTCATTATGATGACCTTACACACACCACAAGATGCTAACACATGGCCAAACTATGCCACCTTAAAGTGGGATGCCAACCTCCTCATGTGTAGTTGAAAACTCACTGATGAAATCCATATTTCATCCTCCAAACAGGAATGCCAACTCTCCCATAAAAAGATAAAATTAATAGAAAACAAAATAGTGCATACATACAAAATATAATGGAATGAACATTAGGAACATGCAAGGTTGAGAGACCATTTCCCAACCTCTTAAGTGTAGCAATAACCCAAATCCAATCCAACCTTAGTCCTAGCTTGCTTAAGAACTTAGCCCATCCTAAGTGTAGCAATCCAAATCCAATCTTGCATAAGAATTGTGTTGGTCTTGAGTATAGAATTCAACCCATCCATATCAAATCAAACCATTAACCTAAGGTCTTGAATTTAAAATCACCATTCTATGCATAATTCAAATCCAAACCATAACCACCATAAAATCCAATCAACTTTAGCAACATAGGTCATCTAACTCAAAAATAAATCACTTCTCATCAAAATCAAATTGTCTCTCCAAATATCACCAAAATCTAGCCTCCATCCATCTTACCCAAAACCAAACCATCCCATTAAAACCAAATCATAATTTAAACCACTTATAACTAGATTACAAGTAAAGAAGAAAATCAATATGTAAACCAAAAACCCTTTTGGTTATTGTATTGAACATAATTAACAAGAAGAGATCTCATCCCCTCATGGGTATCTAAATAATATAAATGAGCCTAGAATTCTTGTCAACCAACTTGAGCATCCACCTTGGTTTCAAGACTTAATAAATGATGAAATAACCTTGATAGATTACTTTGTTGGAACTCATAAATATCACTTCCTTGGACAATTCATTGATGTGGGAGCCAAACTCCACCACCATTTTGACATTAAAAAACTTAGTACCTTGATGGATTACTTTGTTGGATCTCATAAATATCACTTCCTTGGACAATTCATTCATGTGGGAGCCAAACTCCACCACCATTTTAACATATAAAAACTTAGTAACATACTCCACCATGAACAATCTTCATTATCCACCTTTAAAAACCCTTGGGGACATTCACCCTCCAACCACCTCATGATAATATCAACTACCTCATCAATTAACAAATAACAGTTAGTATGTCGCCTCCTCCCATACTCACATGTCATCCTCCAACCTCCCTCAACTTGACTCATCTTTTCCATCTAATCTAAAGTTCCAATGACACATGTACCATCGTAATAAAAAAAATCCACCATCACATTCACACAAGAACAATATCAAAATCAATACCCCTCAAAACTCCCACAAATCAAAATCCTCCTTTTACTAATTTTCCATAATCGTTATTTCCACCCATTACTTATCTCATTCAATCACTTCCCCCTTTATCCATCCCTCACCAAAACCGAATCCATGATCCCACCTTACATCCCATATCACTAAAGCCTGCGCCAACCTATCTCATCTTATCCAACATGTTATCAATCCGTGACACCAATATTCACGTCCCATCAACCAAAATATATCAAATCATTCCACATTCAAATATCCCTCATACCACCTTTCAAAAACCTCCACCTTTTGGTTCATTCCCATTCCAACCTCCTAACTTTCTCTTAGTGTACCACCCTTGACCAAGAGTGGCAGGAGGAGTTTCCTCAAGGAGTTACAAAGCAAGACCGTAACATGTCAAACGCATGGAAAGCCAATGATTACCTTTTTTGAGAATTTTGGATTACTAAAGAATATATTGCAGTTTATCTTAATCTTAAACTTAAGTCATCTCTGAAAGTTGTCCTTCCTTCTTCACAAGGTTGCCTGTGGGGATTTACTCGAAAGGAAAAATGCTACCTTTATGGGAACAAATCTTACATGTCTGAGAAAGCATACATTTACCATATATCATTTCTAAGCACAAAATAACAGATTACTTAAGCAAATTTATAATAGGGCACTCTCACAATCAACTAAGCGTTCGTTTGGAGATTTGATGAGATTTGTTTTGGCCATAAAAAAAATATAATATCTATTCTAAATACTCTTCTTTAGTCCTAATTTGTATATATTTCTAGATAACATGTCCATAGAGAATCGAAGAAATTTGTGTAATAAAGGAAAGTCTATTTAAATCTATACATTAAACGGTAATCTGTTGTCTCGTAATTGTCGAGCACATTTAGCTGTTGGTGCCACTATACCATTCTCACAATCTTTGAACAGCTGTTGAAACACCCCCTTCATACCGCTTGATTTGCAGTGTTGATGGTCAATATTGTATGCCACCATATAGACAAGAGTCAGGGAACCAAGTCCACACTCTTGAAAGGAAATTTGATTACATCTCCAAGGTTACAGAGTTGCCAGATCTAGACTGCACATAAATAATATAGTGGCATATGGGAGGTATTTTATCAAAGGGCCGAGCGAACTAGATTCAGATAAAAATACTTGCAAGGTCAAGAAAGCTCAGCTTTAGGGATGAAACTAAATGACTCTTACCACCTCATAAAGAAGATGAAAAAGGTATAAAGGGGAAGGAGGAGTGGAAGAGAAGACCAAAAAGAGAGTAAGAGAAAGAGAATGCAATCTGTGAGAACCACCATTGTTAATATTGCCTGCAGACATAAGATTAATAGCCCGTACCACTATCAATTTTACCTCGACATATGACATGAACGGTGGAAGAATTTAAAGGAAACATGTAATCTCAAGATCATATTTGCAAATGAAAACATTATGAGGAAATAGCCACCAAATTCCCTGCGCAAATATAACCATGAATCCATAAACAAATATGCATTAATCTCAAATGCAATATTAGAATATGTTTACAGCGGATAGTACTGATAACAAGACTGAAAGCAGTGTCTTCCCACCATGTTACATTGTAGAAGAAATATCTATCTCAATCTCAACTAGAATGCGTTTACAGAGGATATTACAGATGACTCAAGGCTGTCTTCCCACCGTGTTACATGCATTGTAAAAGAAATCCCTCCGTCCCTCCCTCCAAGGCTAGGCAAGTTGCCAACCCCCACACTCTACTCCTAACTAACTTGTTAGGAACGAGAACCCCTTCAAGACAAGCCGTCCTCCTATTATATATAGACTTTTTTACATCAGGCTTTTTTCCATGGTGACATGGTTGCCAAAAATGCTACACAATCTCCAGATTTGCTGACCAAATTAACTGAAGAATTCTAGAGCTTTCCAAGTTCAGATCAAGGAAAACGGAGATTGAACGCATCAAAAGCCTTCATGTCGACCCGGGTTGCCTTGGCAAGAAGAAATGACGTGAAATTAAACTTTGGAGATAATAGAGCCTTGATTTGTTGCGTGCAGAACGTACTAGTCATGCTCAGCCATGGAGATTTCAGCTACAACGGCTGTATTTTATTAATTCTAGTCATGCTCAGCTTTAGGCGATACAAAACTTACAAATAAGCATAAAATAAAAGGAATTAAAATTGGTTTACATGCTACTATAAGTACTAAGAAATTTTGTAGAAGAATATAGGAATATAATAGCATCAATTAACTTACATCCAATCACAAATAATGCATATACCAACACTTCACATTTCTGGGAATGGGAATACTTTGTGGATCATTCAGTGTTTCAGTGTTGGTAATAGAATTTCTGGGAATGGGAATACTTTGTGAATCATTCAGTGTTCCAGTGTTGGTAATAGAATTTCTGCTAGTTACTGCCCATCTATTCCAAATCCAAAGGTTAGTTTTGTAAATGGGTTTGGTTCATTGAGAATAGTTCCATGACTAATCAGTTTATGTAGTAGGTTGATTGCCCTACCATGTTGGAATTCCTTACTGTATTGGAAGGGAAGAACGGTTCAGAAGGGTGAGGAAGGGGAGGAAGCATAGGATTTCCCGCGATCTTTCAATCAAGAGCTTCAAGGCTTTTCAATTTTGAATGTTTTGTTGCATTCACACCTTGGCCTCCTTTGTTGTGAGAGGCAATTATTACATAAATGAAATTCATTAGACTGATAAACTGAATAAAAGTCCAACTCATCATGTCCAGAGTTGCAAGAATTGACAATTAGTAAAGATCAAAATCAGAATATCACACATCGAAACTTTCAACAGTCCATAGCATGATTCCACCACAGAAGGCAGAGGACAAGATCTGTCAGCTAGAGAGAAAAAGAGTTTTTTCCTCTTGTAGAGGACATCACAGAGTACTTTGATGGGGATTGTGAATAGGAAGAAATGCACCCAATTCGCATTTTTGTAATTGTCAGGGACTTTCTAGAAATTCTAGACAAAGCACGTAAAGAAGTGAGCAGAATGTAGCAGAATTTTCAAAATTTTGCACAGAAAGGATCTTCCACGATTTCCACACATAACTCCTCTCATTCACTTTTCCCCACAACTTCGGATATTGAACCTCATAGTTTTGGCAGTGAAAATGCTTCTCCATGACTCGCTTACAGGTCATGAAGAACGGCTATAATGTTCAAGGTAATCTCATAGTTGGAATGTGACAGCACAAACAAGGATGCTGCAAATCATTTTTTACAGCACTATCATACATAAGATAACTCTTTTGCACAATTCAATAAGGCACTAATAACTAGAGAAAGGCACCCAGTAGTTTTGCACTTTCCTTTTGCAGCCTTCAAACTCATCTGAATTTTAATTGAATTTCAAACTTGATATAATAATTTATTTACCAAGTTCATAGCTTTCAATCTCAAATTTCAGATTTGTATCATTAAATATGGCGTCACATCTGTATACTTCTGTTGCAGTGTCATACAATACAAAGAAAAAATGCCAGTCCAAGAACAGTTTTTGCACTTTTGCAGCATTCAAACTCAATGAATTTCAATTTTG
>VDFB02325453.1:14269-24564 GCA_007258455.2 Sequoia sempervirens
CCCTCCGTCCCTCCCTCCAAGGCTAGGCAACTTGCCAACCCCCACACTCTACTCCTAACTAACTTGTTAGGAACGAGAACTCCTTCAAGACAAGCCGTCCTCCTATTATATGTAGACTTTTTTACATCAGGCTTTTTTCCATGGTGACATGGTTGCCAAAAATGCTACACAATCTCCAGATTTGCTGACCAAATTAACTGAAGAGTTCTAGAGCTTTCCAAGTTCAGATCAAGGAAAACGGAGATAACAGAAGCCTTGATTTGTTGTGTGCAGAAATGACGTGAAATTAAACTTTGGAGATAACAGAGCCTTGATTTGTTGTGTGCAGAACGTACTAGTCATGCTCAGCTTTAGGCGATAAAAACATGCAACTTACAAATAAGCATAAAATAAAAGGAATTAAAATTGGTTTACATGCTACTATAAGTAATATAGGAATATAATAGCATCAATTAACTTACATCCAATCACAAATAATGCATATACCAACACTTCACATTTCTGGGAATGGAAATACTTTGTGGATCATTCAGTGTTGGTAATAGAATTTCTGGGAATGGGATTTCTGGGAATGGGAATACGTTGTGAATCATTCAGTGTTTTAGTGTTGGTAATAGAATTTCTGCTGGCTAGTGCCCATCTATGCCAAATCCAAAGGTTAGTTTTGTAAATGGTTTGGTTCATTGGGAATAGTTCCATGACTAATCAGTTTATGTAGTAGGTTGATTGCCCTACCATATTGGAATTCCTTACTGTATTGGAAGAGAAGAACGGTTCAGGAGGGTGAGGAAGGGGAGGAGCATAGGATTTCCTATGCGATCTTTCAATCAAGAGCTTCAAGGCTTTTCAATTTTGAATGGTTTGTTGCATTCACACCTTGGCCTCCTTTGTTGTGAGAGGCAATTCTGACATAATTGAAATTCATTAGACTGATAAACTGAATAGAAGTCCAACTCATCATGTCCAGAGTTGCAAGAATTGATAATTAGTAAAGATCAAAATCAGAATATCACACATCGAAACTTTCAACAGTCCACAGCATGATTCCACCACAGAAGGCAGAGGACAAGATCGGTCAGCCAGAGAGAAAAAGAGTTTTTACTTTTTTCCTCTTGTAGAGGACATAACAGATTGTGAATAGGAAGAAATGCACCCAATTCGCATTTTTGTAATTGTCACGGACTTTCTAGAAATTCTAGACAAAGCACGTAAAAAAATTTTGCACAGAAAGATCTTCCACGATTTCCACACATAACTCCTCTCATTCACTTTTCCCCACAACTTCGGATATTAAGCCTGATAGTTTTGGCAGTGAAAGTGCTTCACAGGTCATGAAAAACGGCTGTAATGTTCAAGGTAATCTCATAGTTGCAATGTGACAGCACAAACAAGGATGCTGCAAATCATTTTTTACAGCACTATCATACATAAGATAACTCTTTTGCGCAATTCAACAAGGCATTAATAACTACAGAAAGGTACTCAGTAGTTTTGCACTTTCCTTTTGCAGCCTTCCAACTCATCTGGATTTTAATTGAATTTTCACTACTTAAATCTAAGGTTTCAGATTCATATCATCAAATATGTTGGTACCACATCCCCATATTTGAAATGGAAAGAAAAAATGTTAGTTCAAGAATTGCACTCTGCTATTGTAGCCTTCATGTCTAGATTTCAAATGAATTTCAATTTTGTATAACAATTTCTTTAGCAAGTTCACTGCTTAAATTTAAGGTTTTAGATTCATATCATCAAATATAATACCACATCTACATACTTCTGTTGCAGTGTAATAAAATGCAAAAAAATAATGTTAATCCAGTAGTTGTACATTATCACAAGTTTATTTAGGTCATTTGATCATAACTTACTGTCTAAATCAGATCAACAAGAATCAATTTGACTTTTAATCAAAACAAATCTAGTCTAAAACCTTCAACAAAAACTTACCCATGTAATCATAGCAAATTCCTGAGAACGGGCATTTGCCAAGTCATTAAAAAAAAATTAAAAAAATGCCTAAATCCTTCAACAAGAACCGGCCTGCACAAAAAATCATTTAACCCTTTTCTACGGCCCCTTTTCTACTTGAGTTCGCATATGAAGTCCAATTACACTTCACATGAAATTTTTAAAATAAAGTTTCATTAAAAGCAGTGGAAGTTCGAATGGCATTCTAGTATGAAAATTCAACATCACAACATTAACAGAATGCTCAAAAGGTACTTCTTGCATCATAACATTACATGGTTCGAATCAAAAAACTGTAAATAGATTTATGGTCACTCGTATCCATTTAAACACAAATAACTGTGACACAAGCACAAGAAATCCATGCTTCAAAGCATCTACTCGCAAAGATATACTCTCTAAAACCTTAGATAAAATACAAACTGAATACCTTCACCAATGCCGCCAACATCTCGTGCAAATATTATCTAAAATACTCTTCGCAAACAACTAAAGTAACATAAGCACCGTATTTAGAAACATTTTCTGTGAACAATGGATGAACCAGATGCATTATACTCGCTCTTGGCAATCCACATCTGGACCCGAAGAATAAAAATTCAGATATAACCCATAAACAATACATGAGAAGGGCACATCCGCTACCAAGAAATGAGTGTAAAGAAAACTCTTGTCACAAAAAGGGTCATATGCCTTACCTGTTGGAATGTGCTGAGGGATGCCAAAATAGACTCTACAATCCAGACACTGTACTTCCTTTCTGGAGGAGCAACCACCTTGATTTTCATACTGCTGGGAATATCCTTGCTAATTCTAAAAAAATGGGGGAACATGGTAGTCACACCACTGAGTAGAATGCTTCCATATAGATCCTTCTTAATATCTATCTCACACTTCATACTAGCATTGTAGGTTGCCCCATGCATACCAACAGCTTCCGATCCAAACTAGGGAATAGTGTACGTATAGGAGCCATCATGTTCACAATGAGTGTCTAGCATTAGCATTATTCTATCATCTAGGGTTAGCTCCAAATCTTCACAATTTCCCCTGAATTATAAACTCAGAAATGAACTTCTAATTCACGTCTCCATGTACATGCTGTCAACAGAAACCACTGCTGATAAAATTTAAGGAATGAAACTAGGGAGCCGCAAATAATATAGCATTGGAAAACTCAACTTGGCCTTCAATTTTTCAATCCAAGGCACCTTGCTGCATCACATACCATCCTGAAAAAAAAAGACTGGGGTCCCATGATCTATTTTGAATTAATTTGAATACTTGAACAGTTGCAATTGGGAACAGATGCAGTTGGTATGGGAACAGAAATTGCTCCACCAAATCCATTGAGTGTGAGTAAAACTTAATAGATTTAGTGGAACTATAAATTGCTCCACTAAATTCATTTTGCAGAACTAGAAACTAGCGGATTTAATGGGACTAGCAATTGCTCTACCAAATCCATTTAGTGAGATTAGAAATTGCTCCGCCGTTTAATTTTTTAAGTTGTCAATTATCTACAAATTTTTAATTCCAATCAATTAACTTATGCATTTATCTTATATTTTTACTCTATTACTATGAGAATAAATAGAAAATGAAAAAAATGAAAAAATCACCCAAACTTTCATAAATTTGAAATCTAACAATTTAAATTTAAACTACACTCGCTTCCACCCGATTTAAAATATTCCAAACAAAAATATCCAACACCGCCCATGAATTATTTTAGGGAGCCCCCTCATTCAAGCCCGCCCTATATCCCAAGAAAATATCAAGTTTTATGTGGCCTAATATTTGAAGATCGCAGTAGTTTCACGTGGGATCCGCAGAGAAACATCTGCCGCCATTCTTTCATTCGGCTTGGATCTAAACATCCTACTGATTTGAGGATCTGCTTAGCTCGCAAAGACAAGAACTACTAGTCTAACAGAACACCCAACCAACTACAGTTTATACTTTGATTACGCATAACTTTAGATTTCCATTATATCCAACCCAATATCTTAAAGAGTTTCGCAAACATTTCCACAATAATGGTGGTGTTTAAAAACACCAGGTAATAAATAGAAGAGAAAAGAAGATTCTCCGCTGGCAAAGAGAATCTTAACCGCCGAAACCGTAGAGAGTCCTGCCCTGCCTCTTGAGGGCATAGACCACATCCATAGCTGTCACTGTCTTGCGTCGTGCGTGTTCTGTGTATGTAACGGCATCCCTTATCACATTCTCCAAAAAGATCTTCAGAACACCCCTGGTCTCCTCATAGATGAGGCCACTGATGCGCTTAACACCGCCCCTCCTGGCAAGACGCCTGATGGCCGGCTTTGTGATGCCCTGGATGTTATCGCGAAGGACTTTCCTGTGTCGCTTCGCACCTCCCTTACCCAAACCCTTGCCGCCCTTTCCACGCCCAGACATTTTGTCTACAGATAACTGATTTCAAAGATCAATTCGAACTCCACCCCAGTCTGTGAAGGGTTCTTTAGCCGCGTCTGTTTTCTTATAGCAAGAGAGTGCCATGCGCGTCCATCTTTAGCCGTCGGATGCGCCCTTAAGCCCATTGTGATCCGTGGCAAACGAAGATATGAATTATTAGCCATTCGATTTCGAGATCCCGCATTAGATTGGTTGGGGGGCAACATTACGGATCCAAGTAGAGTGGTAACGGGTTTCCCTCCGTATTTTTCCACGTCACATCATTTCAAATTTGTAACATGTTGTTTGTTTAAGAAAGCCTTATATAGTATTAATCATTGCATCTAATAATAAATAGATATGAGTATAAATGTAAAAAGTATATATTATGTTTCTTTATAGACCACTTTGATCAATACATTACAATTGGTAATAGATAATTATATAGGGGAGAGGGCCCAATAATTAAGTCTTGAGGGTCCAATAGTCGTGCACCAATGGTGAATATAATACCCAATAGTCGTTTATATAATGTGATAGTTGTGGTTGACACCCATGAATTCAACAAAATGTATGCTGATCTAGCTTGGCAAATCATGATACCACATCGGCTCAACTACTCATGATGTAATGCCGCGAGGTGGTCTCACTATTTTTTTGGGGGCCTTACGGACACCTTATTAAAAAGCATCTTTGATGTGGCGCATATTTGATGATGTGGCTGAAACCTTGGTTATGGCGGAGAACTTGCCGTGTTGCCAAAGTGGGAGTGATTTGAAATTTACGACATAGGATAATTAGAAGCCTTGAAGTTAGGGTGCCGCGACTACTTGGGTCCTCTCCCACTGTTGTTTCTTGTAGTCATTATTTTGATATCAAAAGCCTATAAAATATTTAAATATTGCATATTTATTGTGCTTGTTCAAGATGTCACACTGATTCTCCTTTTTGAAGATGTCAAATCACGTTCTTTTGGACATTGCTTCCTGCAAAAAATGTATGAAGGTGGCTATGAGGACATTATTTTTGTTTTATGTGATAATCTTTGAAAAAATAATGTAGTATAGAAACACAACATTTAAATTAAGTTACGTGGTTGTGAAGTATAAGCATACCTAGTCATATGATATGTTGATCATTCTTCAATACATTTTGCATTGGTTATAAGGTTGTTTTGATTGAATGTGAATTGTTCTTTATTGCGGCGAATCTCGTGGGATGAGAACAATTGATGATTTATCATCAATGTATTCTTCATAAGTAATGTTTAGTAATTCAAGAAGCAAGAGCTGAATAACAGATTTGTCCATGGAACACTCTATTGTTTTTATATTGTCGATTGTTAATGTCACTTTAAGGTAGTGAGAGTAGATATATGCAGTTTGTTGATTGCATTGAATACAATAAGCAGTTTGCTCTTGTAGTGCTCCATATGTATCAAAATTATAGTTGCAGCTTGGACAAAAAGCATGAAAAGGATTTGAAAACATATTTAGCTATTTTATGGTTCCATAAAAAGGATGCGAGATATAACAAAGACATATATTATTTTATTGTTTCATCATATTCTTCATAGTTTAGAATTTCAAAGGTGCCTATTTACTTACCTCAAATGTTGAATGTAGCAAATTGTTCAGATGATCAAGGCCCTCTTGTTATTCAATTTGCCAATGTATGTTGATTGACATGTACAAAGAATGTTCTATTTTCCATCTTGTTACTTTACAATGTTTCTAAATATCATTATTGGATATTCATTGAGACGAATTTAATCTTCCATTGTAGAGAAGTGATGTTCCAAATTCTCATGTATTTGTACCTATATTGTGGACATGTTTAAATATATGAAAATTATTCTTTATTTAACAAAATTGGTAGGAAATAATTGTTTTAAATTACATTTAATTAAAGAATTAGAAGAATATTTGTACTTGTGCTTTGTAAAATTTAGAATCTCCATCTGTTATATCAACAAGAAATTGGAAAGTTCTCTTAGTGTTGGCCATAATTGCCCCTACAAATCCAATTGCATAGTTGTCTTCATTTGTAAGAAGTTGTGTGATGGTATTGGTTGGTATGAATTTGTAATCTTCACGCATGCATAGTATGACTTTAGTCGTGCTTGTGTTTTCCAAAATCAATATGCAGTCGCAATGACCACAGTCGTAGTTAGTTTTAGGTGCAATTTGAAAATCTGTAATGCAAATAGTTGTTCCTGGAACTATCTTTGCTTCATGTTGTTTGACAATGACACTAGTTATATTGATAGTAATTGTCATCTCGACTTTCTCATCAGTTAAATATACACGAAGTACATCTTTTGTATTGTTTGTTTTGTCCATACTAGTTTTGTAGATGACAATGACATCTCCTTCAAATATATTTCCAACTTTGTGGGAGTGAAGTTCTTCAATTGATATTGCATTTTTCTTTTTGCTTTTAGATCTGCAATGATGATAGGAATTGAATTTATTGTTTTCAAGACTAATTTGGATAGTATAATTGAACATAGACATGCTATTCACCTTTTGGATATTTGTTGTATTCTTTTTTGGTTTGATTCCATTCTCTTGTTGGATTTCATTGTTTGCTACAAGAAAGATTCAAAATGTTAATATGCTCACTCAAAAATTATATTAAGGTTTAAGATATAGTTTATGGATGATCAAAGATAGGATATATGGATGATGATGCATTGTCATTATGAAACAAATAATTTCATGTTAATATTCTCTTTTTTTATTCGTAAAACATAGCCTAGCTGCATAGATTATATTAGAGCAAAAAATTATAAATTGTTTAGCCCAATGGGGAACGGAGCAATCAAACAACTAGCACGGAGTGCCCATTTCAAACTTCCAAATATCATCCTAATCAAGAAAGCCAACCATTTCTACTTACAGTATTCTAACTGCTATTTTGATGTAACATTGTTATACAAAAGAAGGTTGTCTGCATTTTGGAGCAACGCAGCATAATTGGCATATCCATCTAGTAGAATGCCACCACCGTCTGCTTCAAAGCTCCTAAATAGTCCTAGCATGTTGCTCTCGAGGAGCCAACTAGATTCATTTAAGAATCGCTGCCACCACATGAAATCTATGTTATATTTCATACGAACCAAGGGAAGAGGTGAAGAGCCTCGTTCAATACAGAGTACTTGCCAAAACAGGTGTTATGATTTGGGAAGAAGGATCGTACCTATTAGTTGTTGTTCTTTCCAACATCCAGCCTCCCACACGTGATTCTAATATTCTTATTTGTATGTATAACTTTGATTTGCAAAAGCATAAGTAGTTTTAGTTTATAATGTAATAAGTCATTGTGTTTGATTTTTGTAGATTCTCTTATAGTTAGTTTTTTATACAATTATCAATGAGAAGTTGTAAAAATACTATTTGTAGTGTTGGTTGTGAGTATGTTTAGAACAAATGTTAATTGATTAAAAGTGTTTTTGTTTGATTTACATATTTTTTGTGTCTATAATAGTGTTTATTAATTGGATTTAAATTTGTCATTTATTTCAAACTTAATATAAATTGGATCGTGATCACTCCAATATGCTTGTGATTTGTAAATACAATATGTTTGTGTTTATGTTACACCAAATATAGTCAATTAGTGGTTTAGAGACGTGGTTTAATTAATATAACAAAAAATGCATATTGGAATTGTGCATGTAATTTAATAGCAATTTTTTTGGTCATCATCCACAGACATGTCAATGTTGAAGTCACTTACAATATATAAGGTCGATGGTAGATTTACATACAATATATAAGGTCGATGGTAGATTTACATAGGAGAATGCTTTGTTTGTGATTGTTATATTTTTTGTTAGTGGTCCATTGGGCCTTGCATATAGATTACATATGTTGATCTAATCACTTGTCAAAGTTATTGTTATTGTTATAGCTTCTACATTTGTTGTTTTATGTTGCACTGTTTTTGAAATTAATAGATTATTTTTAGGAAAAGTTGTTACACCACTATGTGATTTGTTGAGAAATGATTAAAATTGTGGAATTGATTATTATGTTTCGATAGTTGCATATGTGTTTCTTGTAGACAGATAATATCATATGACATTATATCATGGTCATTAAGTATGTCTTCAATATGTAGAGTTATGTTACAAGTATTGAATGTGGTTAATAGTAAATGTTTGTTGCTAATGCTTTGTAGTTCTTCATTTTCAAACTCCCAATTTGTTATTGATTGTAGGTGTGACATTTCGGTAATCACTTTTTTTCACTTTGAAATGGTTTTGTGTAAGAGGTTCTAACAAAAACAATGTGTCAATTGTTATTGTACATGAAAGTGTTGTATATGCCAATCCATGTTTGTTTATGCCTGATGGATCAAATGCTAATGCTTGCATTGTAAGGCCTTGTGTTCTGTGAATAGTACAAGCACATGCTAGTTGTATTGGAAATTATTTTCCAATAGTCAATTTATTTTAGTTGTATAGGTTTTTTGTAGGCTTTGCAATGTGAAGTATGGGTGTCCAACTTTTTTCAATGCAATTGCACTATAACATTGTGCCAATCTTTTAGTTTGTTGATGTCCAACTTGTGAATCATTGAATTTGATCCAAACGATGTTGAAATTAGTGTATTTTGTGTATGCTTCGAATGTTCCATCTAATCCATTGACTAGCCCATCTTCTTTGTCGTAATTGCTAGCATACATTTCAACTAGCATATTAGGTTTTGAGAGTATTTGATATGGTAGATTAATTGAATGGTCATACAATGGAATTGCATTAAAATTGTCTTCATGTTTGTCAATTACATTCAATATAATTATCTCTCCATGTGTGACTGATTGTGTGTGTTGACATCTTTTCTTCCATAGAATAGGAAAGGGAATTGGTTCTATTGGCGATGAGCATAAACATTCTTTATTTAAATACTCTAAGTCTTCAATTGTTTGAGATCCAATTCAGATTCTATTGAGTATTGCAACAAAATTTTCATCTTTTTGTCGCATGGTTGATTGCAATGCATAGCATTTTATATTTTGTTTCCAAAAGTTATATGGCATTAGTTCATTTAATGTCAGAGAATTCTCAAATACTAGAGAATCTTGTACAGGTTGTACTTGGTAAAGATCACCACAAAAAATCATATCAACATTTCCAAAATAGCTAGTAGGGGTTTGCATTGTGTCTCGTAATCGTTTATCAATGTAACATAGAAATCTTGCACCCACTAGAGAAATTTCATCTATTAATACAACACAGAGTTGTTGATAATGCTTTGACATTGCATCTAATATTTTAGAACTCAATGGGATGAATTTTGACTTGTTAAATGGCATGTGTAATGCTAAATGTATTGTAATTCCACCTATGTTGTATGTTGCTTTTCATGTATACACAAGTATTAGACCTTTTGGTTTGTCTGGATCATTATCAATAGATGTGTTGTATATGCAAATAAGGGTTTGATATATGGCTTTTGCAGTAAATGTCTTGCATGTTCTAGTTCCTCTTGTTTAGAACACGTGTAATGGTGCTTTGTTGTTCTTTGTTTTTTTCAATGTGATGTCTTTTACAATTATTTGTTGTTATTTGTTTAACATTCGTCTCAATCTATAGTATTTAGTATTGTTTGTAATTTGAGGATGTTTTGCAATTTCAAATTTGTTTTGAAATATTTTGTTTGGTTAGTTGACTTTTACTGTTTCAATATCTAATTGTATGTTATATTGTTCTTTGTTTGATGTATGATTTTCAATAAGGATTTTATTTTTGATGTGATCATTATTTGTATTGATTTCATCAATAGCTTTGTTAATGTCACCCCACATAGGGTTGACTTTGTAGTTGTATTTTATGTGATTTGATCTAATAATATTTTCATGATATAAATAAGCATTGTGCCATGTTTTGAAACCATATA
>VDFB02325454.1:0-65099 GCA_007258455.2 Sequoia sempervirens
TATCTTGATGAACATAAATGCAATCACTTATCATAGTGAAAGGAGTGAAGCTAATACATTATAGACTCTAACATATACAAATCCACATACATGAATCCAAAATACACTATCTATAAACCTCAATGGCAATCTATAAGGAAACCATTGGTAAGTACAATAATATTATCAAAACAAAAAATAAGTTCAAGCTTATACATAATCATGATGTATGCATCCCATATTAATATATAGTCAAATAGCATGTGCTAATACATGTAGTAATAGAAAAAATATCCTTTTTCCTTACTTGATTTGGGAATAATTGTCATTAAATTTTGCTTAGGTCTAATGTTGTAATGTGTTGTAACACATTCACATTGATCTTGGGCCCCCTTTTAACAAAATGTACTTAATGTGTACCTTATTTAGGTGTTGTAAAGTGTTATAACACACTTTCACATTTATCTAGGGTCCTCTTAATTAATTATGGTTAATTAGAGTTAATTAGCCCCTTTAATTCAAATTTAAGTCTTATTTGTGACACCTCTCGAAGATCTATCCCAACACCCATAATTCAAATTACATAACATTTAATTGGGCAAAGTCAAGGTCCTAGAAATTGGTGCTAGGACCTATTTGCCCTAGGTGGCGATTGGGCCCTCCCTCTATCAGACCCCCTTTTTGAATTTCATTCTGCCAAGAATTTAATAATGTTTGTTTCCAGATCTGGTGTCGGCTTGAATTGTTTGAATTTTGGGGTTAATCTCTTGATTTAGTATAAATAAGGGGTTAATTCACATTGTTTCTCCTAACAAGATCTAGTAATTTTATGAGAGATCCTAGCAACTTTACAAGAGCATTATAGAGCACTTCAAAAGCATTTTCAAAGGCATTTCAAGGCAGATTATCAAGAGTTTATTGTAGCAATTCAAGATCATTTCATCATGTCTAAGGCATAATGCATTCATGCATGTTGTTAAGCTAAGATAGTTGATGTAGCATTGAAGATCTATTGCAAGCATTGTTCACATCTTATTCAAGGATCAAGATCTACATTCTTCATGGCCACTACATGTTAGTTTGCATATTTGCATTACAAGACAACATCCAAGGTATCAACATTACATCATTTCATGTTCATGCTTCAATTACATTATTTCATCATTTGGTTTAATTAGCTACAAGGGGTTTGACTTAGGCAAACCCCTATTCACTAACAATCAACAAGTTTTTCTTCCCTTGAGTGTGTATTTGTATATTTACAGGTTGAAGATCAAGTGGAGAAGAAGTTTAGAGGAAAATTGTCAAAGTTGTCAAGTTGCAAGATTGACCTTCAAAGTGCAAGAACAAAGAATTGAAGCTACAAAATTAAGTATAGGTTTTCAGGAGCTGACAACCGGGAATCCGAGAGTGCAGACATCAAAAAAAACAACCCAGATCTTAGTTTTAGAAACCCTAACAGAGACCCATTCGCCACTAAAGGCGAATGAGTCCTTTGTGCCCTAAAAACAGGCTTCTTGCAACAAGGTATACACCACTTTGAGCTCTAAAAACTCCCCTCATAGTTGCTATAACAGTTAGGGGCAATTTCTGATTGTTATTTATATCTTTTGGCCCTCATAATTGCATGAATTGTAGTGATTTAGTGTGAAAAATTCTAGTTGTTTATCTTGATCCAATTCATCTTGGTAACCCTAATTTCTTCATCTAATCAATAATATGTGCATCAATGACAATCCAAAATATCTCATATGGTGATAAAACATATAAGATCCTCACATAAATATCTAAAGTACACAATCATAAAACCTCAATGACAATTCAAGACTATTGAAAATTTTGATACAATATATCAGAACATACAAGACCCAAAACATATTATCCAAACATTTGATAAGTAATATAACATCTCAAATCAAATAACACAACGCACATATGCTTGTAAACATTAAATTATATATTACCCTTATACACACTATAGCTGATATAATATTTGTGAAAGATGACCCTTTTAACTTATGTTTCTTTTGTTGATCTCCATTGACTCTTAAGCTTTAATACTTGAAGTTTCATCCCTCTTAATTAATTTTGTTTGTAATTGTATTGAATCTATATGTTTTTGTCTTTACCCACTATCCTGTATTTAAATTATTAAGGTTATTTTTTCTTCGTTACCATCTATTACAATAGTCATACTTTTAAGTCACATCAACCTATCACAATCATATGTATACATAAGTTTACTTTTATTCCAATTTATCTAATCATTTGAAGAGGATTTTATTTTTATTTTTCACCCTATCTTAGTGCTTGAAATGCTTATCTGGAAATATTCTTTGTCCCAAGCATTCGGCCAAGCACCGAAAAGGAGGCTACAGCCCTTATTCGTACAATGTTGGAGCAAAAATTCTATGATTAAATACTGTAATGGAAGAAAAATCCTCAAGAAGGAAGACACCACTGCGGAAAAGATTTGTACCAGATGGTAAACTGAACAGAATTCTTACATTGCAATAGTAAACTCAAGTTACTGTAAGATTCTACTAAGTAGAGCTTCAACCATGGACACAGAACAATCATAACCCACTAACCAATAATCTTTTATTCATCTGTAGCAATAATAGTATATTGTAGGGGTTGATCTTTCAGTGAGTTGGTTAAGTTGTGGCATTGTTGATATTGTCATCAGGATTCAAATCCTCACTAGGTTATTGCGATCGCAGACTTGTGCCTTTGCTGATCCATTGTGCTCGTGGATTGTAAACCATTGCGGACCCTCGCTGGACTGGTGTGCTCATGGGCTCTGCCCTCGCTGGACTACCGTGCTTGCGGATTTGGTTGGTTGTCGTACCTTCATGCCGAAGATGAGGTTCCCGTTAGTGGCCTTATTGATTGATAGCTCCAGTCAAAAGTGTGAACCGATTAAAAAATAATAATAATAGCATACTGTAGGTAGTCAAAAAGCTTACAGATATAAGTTTTAACTTATGGTAGTTTGTACACTATTAATCTTGTATTGTTGTCTCTCAAAAGGCAATTCACAGGTGAAAATGTGCAATCTTGGGACAACAAACCCTGCTCCCCTGTCCGTCAGTCATAGTCCATCATGGTCCTTTTGTTTTCTATTGTCAAGACACTTATATAATCTGTAGGACATATCTGTGTTCTGGGCTGGGTTGTCTGGTGAAAACTGTTTGAATGTGAGATTGATCGGTAGGGATAGCAAGCAGTAATGTACTAGAAGATTCTATGCGCTCACAGCTTAGGTAGTTGCTGATTGTGCAAATCTAGTAAATATGAAAATTCTTGTTTAGCATGTGATTGTCTGTTACAGTTAGTGTCTACTATTTCACCACGTTTATAGGAAGACTTGAAGATATTATTCCTCTGCTAATTGATATGGCTCAACAAGATTATGAAAGATTTCATGAAGGAAATAAGTCCAAATGATGGTTGGAAATCATATTTCAATTTATAAGTAGGAGGTATTTTTCCACAGCGTGTCAAATTATGATATTGCTATCAGGATTCAACCGTGTAGTTTCAAGTCAAACTCATTGACCCATGTTTCATGAGTAGTGGACCATTCGATATCATGAGAGATGGGTTCTTGTTGAACCACTACTCATGAAACATGGGTCAATGAGTTTGACTTGAAACTACACGATTGAATCCTGATAGCAATATCATAATATTTCAATTTGTTGGGTTACTAGATTGTGGAAGTGATGCAGAAAAAGACGTTCATTGAATGCATGTTGTACAGAAGGTATTTGAGCCAGAGTAATAAACGCACGGAAGCCATGTGCAATTGGAGGTGTACTGTACTGGTTCTAGGGTTCGCATATCAAGGATGAGATACGCTGGTGTCATGAACGTCTCTTCCTTTAACTTATTGGAAGAAAGTGAATTCTCTACAGAATTCAAAACAAGTGCCATTTAATGGCATGGTACTTCGTAATAAGAGAATTTGTTTTGTATTAGAATTGATTTTGTCTGTAATATTGTAAGTGTTAAAATGAAATTTATAATAAATTTATATATACGTTAAGTTTAATTTATTAGGTAGATGTTCATAAACAAACAACTTCATTTAATTATATGGTATTTCTTTTAAATTATTGTAATTAAAGAATTTCTTTTGTATTAGAATTGATTTTATCTGTAATATTCTAAGTGTCAGAATGAAATTTGTAATAGCTTTATATACATTAAGTTTAGAATTTGGTAGATGTTCATAAACAAACAATGTGATTTTATCATATAGTACTTTTTTTAAACTATTGTAATAAAAGAATTTGTTTTGTAATAGAATTGATTTTGTGTGTAATATTATAAGTGATAGAATGAAATTTATAATAATTTTATATACATGTTAAGTTTGGAGTTTGATAAATGTTCATAAATAAATGTTTTTTCAATTTGATAATTTCACATTTACTAATATATTTGAATCTCATGATAAAATCTTGAATCCATGACTTTTATTTGCTCTCATAATATTCTCTTGTTTCTTGTTTAATATTTGTTATTTTATATAATTTGTCTTTTAGTTCTCTTAAACATATGAATTTTACTGAAGGATGAAGTAATGAGTGATTGTACCAAGATTTTATTCTAATTGCATCTTTGGGATATATAGTTCTTTTTTTCCTTACCAAAAGTAAAATGGTGAGAAAATTATTTTGACCAGAAGTAAAATGATGTGATAATTATTTTGAAATATCATTGTAATAGATGTAATCATTCAAACTTTAGCTTTGTTATCCTTTCTCAATCGATGTGTTAGGGCTTTGGTCAAAATTGAGAAATTATTTTATCATGGGTCTAGAATGTATTTTCCCATGTGTGAGTTTGATGGGATTTTATTGGTGTATTATTGCCCTCCTCCTCAACATGGTCTTCTTCCTTTGTTGACCCCTTCATTTCCTTGGTGACTTACCATTAGCATTTGAAGGGTGCTCATTGGAGTTTCAAGATATTCTATACTCTTTTCCTAGGTGTTAGTGTTAGGAGATGTCTAACATACTTATGTTTTCCTTGTGTACATCAGATTTTTGGGATGGTCCAGTACTCATACCAAGTATTAGTGTTAGGGGATGTTTTAGATACTTGTCTTTGCCTTGTGTATGCTAAAGTTTTGGGATCTATAATCCTATCATAGGTATGATGTGCAAGGAAGGTTTAACATGAGTGAGAGGTCGATAGAGAAATATGGAAGCATCAGTGTTAGTTGGTAGCTGATGAAATGAGGCACCTATGCTTGTTAGGGCCATATGAAGATTCTTGCTTATATATGGTAATTTGAAAAACAAATAAAATGATCCTATGTTGAGGATTTGCAAGATTGCATGAAACCCTCTAGAAGCCCAAGAATTCTAAGGAGCCTAACATGATATTAGAAGAAATAAATAGTACTTATCGAAGGTGTGAGAGATATAATGCATAACTTGTTCTAAGGCCCAATAAAGTAAAGGGAAAATATTTCAAAAATTGTAAAGGCTAGATGGAGCTTGATAATTTTAAATGGACAATATTTTTTCTATTCAAACATTACAAGGTGCTAAATGAAAATGGCATGACCCTTGTCCACCCACCTTATTCAATTTTCATGAATGCAGGGGCACTCTCTTTGCTACCCCATTATACCCTACTCCATCTAGTGCATCCATTTTGGAGGATTTTGGGTGTGATTTTCTAGTAACCATTGGTTTGGTATGTGTTAAAATGTTGTAATTAAGGTTGGTGCCCTATAACTGTTAAAGATAAAAAAATTATCACTTTATAAGAGAGATTGGTTCTTCTATGATGGTCCCAAACGAGAATTTTTTAGGATTACGATTATTCTATATCGAGCTATAAAAAGGAGGTGAGGCTTAAAAACATCTAAAGGACAAATTATATTGATTTTTATGTAGAGAATGTCTCTAGATCTATTTGTATATATTTACTTTAGGTAGAAAATTTCTAGCATGTGATTGGTAATAAATACAAATAGTAATCGTGATGGCGAGCGGTCGGGAGTGGAGTGCTGGGCGGGAAAACCGGTTTTTTGAATCTACTGGTATTGAGCAGGGTGATGGCGATGGATCTGCGAAGGCCCAGGTGGGTCACAGGCCTACCTCGTGTAAGAAGAAAAGCGTGGAGGAGCCGGAACGGGAGGACTCCCCAAAAAAGCGTGCAGATGACCTAGGGGTCCGGTCCCTCCCCCTGTTATTCCTGTCGGTGACTGTCCAAAAGATAACCTCAAGGGTCCAGCTGGGTCTGGTGACACGATCGGTGGGCAACGTAAGAAGTGGGCCTCACTATTTGGGGTTAAACCTAATGGTAAGTCTTTTTTTCCCCCTGTGCGCAACATCTCCAACCCTTCAGTTGGAAAATTTGCAATTTCTATTCTAGATGAGATTATTGATCATAACATCGCTATAATGGAAAACTCCTTGGTTGGCAAATTCATGGGTCAAAGGCCAAATATTGAGATTGTTAGGGATTTCGTCAGAAAAAAATGGAGAACAAATGGTAGTGTTTCTGTTGCGGCCCTCCCAAAAGGGTTCTTTACTTTTGAGTTCTCGAACTTGGATGATATTAAGGCTGTAAGATGCAGAGGACCATGGGTTATTGGGAAATCAACTCTCATACTTAAGAAATGGTCTTCAAACTTAGATCTATCGGATTCCATCTTTGAGAATGCTCCAGTTTGGGCTAGGCTTCATGGTCTTCCTCTGGAATATTGGAATGAGGATGTTTTTAGGGGGATAGCCAGCTCCTTTGGGGAGCTTTTATCGATTGACCCTATGACTGCTGCTAGAAGGAGACTGGTGTTTGCCAGAATATGTGTTGGTGTCTCTCAGGAAGCAGATCTTCCCTCCTCTATGGAGATCCACTCAAAACTCGGCTCTTGGTCACAAGCTATTGAGTTTGAGACCATCCCTTTCGCCTGCTTCAAATGCAGAAAATTTGGTCATTGGGCGAAGCATTGCCCCCTTAAGGTTGTAAAAGAAATTGAAAAACCTAAAAGGGCCTCAAAAGTGGTATGGAAAAAGAAGCAGGAGGACAAATGTGTTATGGAGATAGTGGGAAAGATTGTTGAAACCCCTGATAACCTCTCGGGCGAAGCTGGAAATGAAGGCTCCACCACCCAAGCCCCTAAAGCTCTTGCTTCTGAGATTAAGACTGGTCCTCAAGATAAAGGAGAAGGAATGGACTACTTTGCTGGGATCTTGGCTCTAAGCAAGGCGGATGGCTCTCAATACAATATGTCTGATGAAGCTAGAAATGAAGGCTCTGCCATCCAGACCCCCCAAGTTTTGATTCTGGAGCTTATCGCTGATTCTCAGGACAAAGAGAAAAGTGTGGAATGGGAAGTAGGGAAATTAGCCCTTAGCAAGTCAGATGTTTCTTTTACATCAGAGATTAGCCCCATCTTCCGGGACCCCGAGATGCCAGGGCTGGATGATATTTCTTCTCAAGGTCTCTCTCTTGAGGTAGGCATTCCCCTGGTTGTGTCTCCAGTCGGGACAAATAACCCAGGTGTTGAATACTATACGGACCTGGCTTCTTTTGATATTGTTAAAGACACTTATTCGGACCCTAGCCAGGCAAGCATTCTTGAAAGAAGTAACTCCCTGCCATCCAGGAATGGTCTCATGGATACCCTCCCCTAGGAACAGAAATTCCTTTCTGAAAAAGAATGGGAGTCCAGCAAAGAATCAGATAGTCAAGATGATACAGATAGAGAAGAGGTGTTTTCTAAGAAAAAGAAGAAAAAATCGAAGATCAAAATCAAAATCACCCCCTGTGAGATTTCAACAAGATCGAGAGCAAAAGCGGACTGTGGGGCAATTTCTGTGGCCAAAGGAAGAAGACCCAAAAATTTGATAAGAGAGCACCATAGCTTTTAAGATATTGTGGATGGTTTCCAAAAAACCATCATGGAACTCCTTCTCTCTTCTCTCTCCTAAATTCCCATGAAGTTATTATCCTGGAATATTAGGGGACTAAATAATCCCCACAAGCAAGATATTTTACACAATTTTGCTCGGGACCAAAAGCCTAATATTCTCCTCATTTAGGAAACCAAAATGTTAAGTGAAAAGGTTGAAAAGATTTCTTTGTTCCAACACTATTCCATTCAGGGCAGTGATTCTACTGGGGCATCTGGTGGGGTTGCAACTTTTTGGAACTGTATGGTCATAAGAGGTGATCCTCTTTTTTCTCGTCCTAACCATGTTGCCACTAGATTTACTCATATTAGAGACAATTTCAGTTGGATCCAGTCTAATATTTATGCTCTGAACTGTAAAAAAGCTCGGAAGGATTTTTGGAAAGAGTTGGCTGCTTTTCGAAATATCTTTCAAAATGACCCCTGGGTTGTCATGGGAGATTTTAATTCACCTCTCCTTCAGGGTGAGAAGTTTGGCAGTTCTCAGATTAATGAAGAAAGCAAAGAAGATCTCTTGGATTTCATCAACAGTCATGCCTTGATCGACCTGGACTTGCAAGGGAGCTCTTACACTTGGTCGAATAGAAGAATTCTGTCGGATTTGATCCAGGTGAGACTTGACAGAACCCTTGTTTCTGATATCTGGTTTTTAAATTATTGCTGCTCTTTGAAAACCCTCCCTAGGATAGGTTCTGACCATTTCCCTATTAGTTTCGTTGCTGACCCCTTAAAGATTAAGAGGAATACTCCCTTTCGCTTTGAGAAGATGTGGCTTTCCCATCCTCTCCTCCGAGAGGAAATAAGGAAATGGTGGAATATTAAAATTAAGGGTACTGCCTTATTTAGAATGCCAAAAAACTAAGAGAAGTTAAAATGAATCTCAGAAAGTGGAAAAAAGAGTCTTTTGGCAATATCTTTCAAATCAAATCTGATCTTCAGTTTAGGCTGTCTGAAATCCAAAACAAAATTCAGAAGGAAGGCTATGTGAATGAAACTAAGGAAAAGGAAAATGAGATTCTCTCAAAACTTCATGAGATAATTACTAGAGAAGAGGAATTTTGGAGACAAAGATCTAGAGCTCTTTGGCTAAAGGCTGGAGACAAAAATACCAGATACTTTCATCTTTCAGCTTCTAAACACAGGGCAACTAACAAAATTTCTAAGATTGTGGTTGATGGTAGAACTTATGAGGAGGAAGAGGATATTAGGAGAGAAGTTGTCCTATTCTTCAAGAATCTCCTGTCTGAGAAAGAGGATATTAACTTAGAAGATCAAAATCAGCTGCTGGAGGCTATCCCCAGGATTGTTAATTCTAGAGACAATGAAATGTTAACAGCAATACCCACCAGTGAGGAAATTAAAAAAGTTGTTTTTTCTTTTGAAGGAAGCAAAGCGCCTGGTCCTGATGGCTTCCCTTTACTTTTCTTCCATTAGTTCTGGGACATTGCAAGGGAGGATGTTGAGAAGGCGGTGAAAGAGTTCTTCCATTCTAGAAATCTGCTAAAGGAGTTAAATGCAACTTTCTTGGTCCTTATCCCCAAAAAACCTGGAGTGCAGGATTTTGAAGGTTTTAGACCTATTAGCCTCTGTAATTCCTTCTATAAAATAATTTTGAAGATGCTTACCTCTAGGCTGCTTCTTATTTTTCCCTCTATAATTGCCCCTCAACATAATGGATTTGTACCTGGAAGACAAATTCTTGACTCTATTGTCCATGCTCATGAGAATGTTCATTCCCTCTTGGTCTCTAAATCAGAAGGATTTCTTCTTAAGCTTGAAATTTCAAAGGCTTATGACAGGGTGGATTGGAATTTCCTGTTTAAGATCTTAAAATCCTATGGTTTCAATGAAAGGGTTTTGTAGCTCATCGAACAACTTATCACTTCTGCTTTTGTGGTGGTTCTTATTAATGGATCCCCTTCCACTTTCTTCCGGAGTTCTAGAGGGTTAAGACAGGGAGATCCCATTTTTCCTATCCTTTTCACGATTATGGCTAAGGTGTTAGGTAGAAACATGAGTAAATTGGTTGCTCAAAGATCTATTATGGGGCTTAAACTGTCATCGAACAATCTTATATGCTCTCATCAACAGTTTGTGGATGACACTTTGCTTATGGGAAGGTTTGCTGTCTCGGAAGCTAAAGAGATGAAGAAACTGTTGGATACCTATGGCAGAGCTTCTGGTCAGGTGATAAATAAGCAAAAAAGCTCGCTGTTTTTCTTTAACACACCTTTGCAAAGACAGAGAAAGATAACTGGAATTCTTGGTTGCAAGATTGAGTCCCTTCCTACTACTTATCTGGGTTTGCCCCTTTGTTTAAAACCTCTGGATACTTTTTGGATCTCTCTGGTTGATAGATTTGGGAAAAAACTCTTTGGCTGGAAAGGAGCTCGCCTAAGCCAAGCCGGAAAACTCCAGCTTCTTAAAGCTTCCTTGTAGAATCTCCCCATCTATGCTCTCAGTCTTTTTAAAATCCCTTCCAAATATGTTGAAACCATTGAGAAGATTCAAAAGAGATTCCTTTGGTCTGGAGTTGAAGAAATAAAAAGAATGCCTCTTGTAGGATGGGATTTGGTTTGCAGATCCAAAAAGGATGGAGGCCTAGGGCTAAGAAAAATCAGAGTGCTGAACAAATCGCTCCTAGCTAAACAGATATGGAGACTTTTTTCTTCCTCTGGTGAATGGAGTGAAATAATTAAAAGCAAGTACCTGCAGAATAATAATTCCCTCAAAGATCTTATTGAGAATCCCAATCTCCCGAAAGGATCAAGTTGTTGGAACTACATGACTGAAGGGATAAAGGTGGTGAAACTGAGATTGAAATGGCAGGTTCGCAATGGAAACAAGGTTAGATTTTGGGATGATTGTTGGCTGCGTGATGAACCGTTGTCTCAGGATGGGAATCTCAGTAGATGGTTGAGTTTTGTAAAGATACTTTTTTCTTTTTTGTTAAAGACTACTGGCGGGATGGTAAGTGGATCAATCTTCCCTTGATAAACCCTGTGATGGTCTCTATTTACTCCTCCTTGAATGCTGTCAGACTTTGTTTAAATCAGGAGGATAGTCTTATCTGGAAGTATGAGCCTTTTGGGTGCTTTTCTGTCTCTTCTTCCTTTGCCCGGATTTCTCATGCTCTTAACCCTCCCCCTCTGTGATCGCAAGCCTGGATCAAGCATCTCTTACCTAAGGTTAACATTTTTTTCTGGTCTTTGCTGCAAAATAAAGTTCTTACTATGGATAATCTCAGGAAAAGAGGATTTCTAATCCCCAATAGATGCTACCTCTGTAAAAACAATGTTGAATTGGTTAATCACCTCTTTATCCATTGTCCTTTCTCTTCCTTGGTTTGGGACAAGCTTCTGAAATGCTGGCATTTTTCTTGGGTCCCTCCGGAATCGGTTGAGGATTTTTTTGCTCAATGGAAACCCCCCTCTTTAACCCCTTTATTAAAAAACTGTGGGCCTTCTCGTTCCCCCATGTGACTTGGGGAATTTGGAAAGAGAGAAACAACCGGATCTTCAGGGATAAGGAGTCTTCAAAGGAAATTATGTTTGAGAGAATTCTTAGGATGATCAAAGAAAACTTCTCTATTGTCCCCTTCAGGGAAGACAAGGTTGAGACTGTGGTTTGTTCTCCTTTTGACAGCCTGATTGCCAGGGAATGGAGAATTAAATGGTATATTTCCAAGGCCCCTAATTCTACCAAAAATTCCAGGGACGGTGTTTGCTGGAGTTTTCCTATGGAAGTATGGGCCAAAGCTAACTTTGATGGTGCGGCCAAAGGAAACCCAGGAAAGGCTGGTTGTGGTGGGGTCTTAAGGGATTCGGCAGGTAACTTTATGGGAGCTGTTGCCACTCCTCTGGGGGTCCAAACCAATCACGTGGCGGAAGCGGCGGGGGCTTATTACATAATCAACATGGCTGCGGGAATTAATTGCAAAAATCTATGGCTCGAAGGTGACTCAAAAAATATAATTGATAGCCTTTGTGGTAGGTCCCAGCCTGCTTGGTCGATAAAAAATTGGATTGATGACGCCAAACCCTTACTTAGTAAGTTCGACAGAATAAGAATAACTCATGCTTATCGTGAGGCGAACGCGGTTGCGGATTTTTTTTTGCCAATGAGGGAGTTAAGAGTGATAAAATCCTCACATGGCATAAAAAGACTGACCTCCACTTCGATGTCCAAGCTTTATTGGAGCTCGATGCGGTGAACAGAAAAAAGGCGGCATCTTGTAATAATGAGGAAGGTACGAGTCATGAATAGCAAGATTAGAAGATATAATGGGGCCGAGAGGATCCGGCTGATAAATTATTTACTTTGGCACACTTTGTGGGTCCTGCGAAGCAAAGGAACTTTCTAGAACAGGTTTTATGTCTGTAACTGTATTTGAACTAATATCTCAAAAATGGGTGGGGAACGGAAGAGGGTTGAACCTACCAGCTTTGAGTCACACACCAAGAACGCCAAAGCTTGGAGTAAAATAAGAAGGGGTGGCTTATTTCCGTTCATTAAGAAACTCCATGGCCCTAAGGAGGAGATTACAGATTTCTTTGAGAAGAATTGGAATAATGGGGAGGTTCTCCTCTTTGGCAGAAAATTTTAGATTGATGAAGCTTTGATTGCGGAGGTGACTGGCATTCCGATGGAAGAGCATAAATTCTTCAGAGACAGGAAATTCTTCGACGAAGCTATGTTGAGGTTCCCCAAATCTGAAACGGAGAAGCAAAAAATTGTCAAGATGACGAATAGTTACTATGAAGTGGACACTATAAAAGCTTTATGGAGAAAAGTGTTAAAGGTTATCATGGAGTACATCACTCTCGACGGTCGCTTCACTAGGGTTTATGGATACCACTTTGTGCTGCTTAATCACTTCCGGCATAAGGTGCATGTCTATATCCCCTTCTTCTTGCTCTGTTCCCTGAGAAATAGCTTTTCTGATCACAGTAGAAGCCCTAAAAGATACCTGATTCTTCACACGGGTCTTTTAAGGCTCATTTATGAGCACTTTCAGAATATGCATGCCCTTCCAAACCCTATAGCCCCCTTGGAGCTTGATGAAGATGATACTGAGCCTAGCATTTCTGATACCAAAGCTTCCCCCGACTGTGTCAAGAGCTCTTTGCCTCCTCTGCCCCCCCTTCTGCCTCTGGCCGTTCCCCTCAACCTTCTGGCGCCTGCTCTATTTCTGCCTCTGGCCGCACTAACCCTAATGCCAATTTGGTGGGCTCTAGCTCTCCGGTTAATAAGCTTGTTTCCTACCCCGACGACTCCCCTGTTGTTTCTGCTAAGGTGGCCGGGGTTAATCTTGAGGACCCCCACATTCCCCAGAATATTCAACAGGTGAACTTTACCCCCTTGAGAGGTGCGGGGTCAGTGTTTTTTGGGGTCAATTCTGAATGTGATCCCCCTTTTGACTTCGTTGGTAATGCCAAGAGCTGCTCTCGGGACCAGTTGAATTCTACCAAATGGGTTTTTCATGAAATAAGTGAGCTGAAAACTAAAAATTTGTCTCTTCATAGCAAGCTGGGGGAAATTGAAGCCAAAGTTGCAGGGTTTATTCAGCTCGAAGCGGAGAAGAATACAACGTGAAGGACATCACATTCAAAAATGATATTGAAAAAATCAAAGGTACTATCAAAAAAACTGCCGAGCAAAACTGTAGAATTGCCAGACATAACTATGTTATCATCAGGGCAATGTCCGAAAGACTGGAGAAAACCCAGAAGAGAGCTCTGATTGTCGATCTTGATCAAGAGAAAGACCAGGATGAGGAAGCTGTAATCTCTAAACGTACCAGATCAAGCACGAAAAGGAAAGCCCTGACCACCCCAAACATGACTCAGATTTTTATGGAGGGGGTTCAGGAAATGGCGGACTTGGAAGAGGTTGCGAATGAGCTCCTGAATTCTATGAATTAGCTATGGCCGGGCCCAGCTTTTTCTGTTTGTTGGCCTTTTTCTGGTTTCTTTAAGGCTTTTTGTTACTGCCTGCTAATGCTGGTTTTTATCTTTCTGGCAGTTTTTCTATTTTTTGGACCTCTATTTTGGTCTCTTCCTGTTATGTTACTTCACGGTTTCAGGTCCCTGTAAAACTCGTTTATCCCCCTTTTATCAAAAATAAATACAAATAGTAATAAATTGCTAAGAGATTATTAGTACAATAATATTTTCCAAAGATAATTACTAATAAGAAAAGAGTGAGAAAAAGAATGTAAGCATAACACCACCTGCATAAGTCCCTCAAAACAAGATATGTAACATTGACTAGAACAACTTACTTAAAACTATGAATATCCCCCTTTTAATAATTGAAATAATTTAATTATCTGAACTTTGATGGAGCCTCTAAAGGAAACCCGAGAAAATTAGGATCAAGGATAATTATTAGGGATTGGAAGGGTGATTTGATAGGTGCTCAATCAATCAAACTACCTCAAGGAACAAACAATATGGTAGAGGCGCATGGCCTACTCTTTGGGCTCAAAATGGCAATCAACCTAAAAATTCTAAAACTTCAAGTAGAAGGAGATTCACTACTAATCATAAATGTAGCTAAAGAAAGAATAATGCAAAACTAGAAGTTGTATTACATCCTTCAATAGGTATGGGTTCTACTTGCTAAATTTGAAAATATTCATAATATGCACACCTATAGGGAAGGCAATAAATTAGCTGACCTCTTGGCGAATATGGCATGTGAACAAAATGAGGAAATTGCCACTTTCGACAATACAAAATTGAATAATAATGTACAATTGAGGGAGCTCCTCCTAGCACACAAACATCTTGCATATTAAAAGATGGCTTATCACCTAACGGTTGCACTTGTAGCATATATCAAGGATGATCGCACTCAAACGTAATATAGGATCTCAAATGCATTTTCATCATTTAGGTGGTGGTACCAAGGTGATGGTTGGCATAAGTAATCTCATGTGTCAACAAATCATGCAAATTATAGGTGGATTTCCTAGAAATTTGTTCTGCCAAGCCGATTCAGCATTTGATCACCCTTAGCATCATAATAAAGAGCGAGCCCAGAGGAAATATACCCTACACACTTAGCCCTGATTTTTGCATGAGCCTGTGGAATTGTTTAACACTGGCATAACTAATGGAACGCAAGGATGTGAAAAGGGTTACCATCACTTGACACCTAGCGCATAGCCATTTTCCATCTTTGTTGGCTCAAGATTAAAATTCCTCCCACACTATTTCATTTCACAATTCCAGAATTCTCTATCAACTTTAGCCAAATTAGGGGCAGTGTGGAGAGCGACATGCAACCAAAATTGAGTTCAGTTTGTAAAACAGAGGAAGGAAGGAAGAAAGGAAGGAAATATATAGTACAAGCTCTGGAACCTTTGAGTACCCATGAAAGTGCAGGCATGGGAAAGGTCATTCGAAGGATTCCTATCACATGAATACCTAGATATTATTTTTAACTTGGAGTGTTCAAGAGTGGAGGACTGCATTCGCACGGTTTTGGGAATAGAAATAACTAGCCCACCAACACGAAGATCATCCATGTTTCCTTCACAATTTCTCTCCATATTTTTCTCAAATTTGTATGACTTTCTTCAATCACTCAGCAATCTGGAAGAAATTATAGAAAAAATTGTGAAGGAGATTTTCTTGATGGACAATGCACTTTTAAAGCCCAGATCCAAGAATACAACCTCTACAAAGGAAAAGGGATTGTTGGTGGATTATTCTCAAGGAAGTACCTGAAACAATGCCAAGGGTTTGTAGAAATTTATACGGTCATCAAGCAGTCATTTGAACACAAATGTGACTGCATGCTTCTCTATGCTGTGTCAGAATGCCAACTATCTTTGCATAAGTATGGATGTAAACATAAAAGAAAAATATTATGCAATAGCCTTCCTCAGAGCACACTCACACCACCCTCTAGTTCATGGTTTTCAAGGAAATTCTTCTCAAGCGAATGGGTCTCCTCTGGCAATTCTAGATCTGAATGTTTCCAGAGTTCAAGCTAACATAGAGGCCACATCAACAAGGGAGGTTGAGGAAGGCCAAGGTGAAAAATCCATTGGCATTGAGCGAATGGAGGAGTAAGTAATGGTTTGTATTCATATTTTTTTCTTTTTGTCCATTCAATATCTCTGCTCCCATAAAATATCTATGTCAAGATCATATGATATTCATCCTAATAGTTGTTACATATGTTGGGTGATAGAAGATTTTTATAGAAACCAGTCCCCAATGCAAAGAAATGTATGTCAACTAAATTGGGTGGGGGATACAAGTTTTTTGATAAAAACAAGTCCCAAATGCAAATATAATGTATATGTAAATTAGACTGGTTGGGAGATGTCTTCTTGGAAAATGTATTGGTAAAGCAGAAGTTAAAATGTAAATGCATGGATCTAGCTCGCCTCAACCATATATGTTTTTATTGGCAAGCGACAGGCTTCAATTTTGTTCTATTCGTCAAACTACCAACCTTTAAAAAAGGAAATAATACTTTATAATATACCTTTAAAATCAATATAATATTTACAAGCTCTATGCCTTTTATCAAATATATATATATATATATATATATATATATATATATATATATATATATATATATATATATATATATATATATATATATATATATATATATCTATAATACTATACACTTAAAAATGGTTTGGAGAATATAATTAATTAAATATGATTTATTTGATTAATTAACCTTTATTTGTCTACTATTAAATAAATAGAAATATTTATTTATATAGTTCATCTTAAATTCTTCAATCTTTATTCTATTATTTTCATCTTAATTAAATAAACAAATTTTACTTTGTTTTATTTAATTATCATAATTAAATTCCTCTACTATTAAATAAATAGAAATAGATCTATTTATAGTTCATTCTCCTATTCTTCAATTTTAATTAAATATACAACTTCAATAGTTTGTGTTATTTAATTATCACATCTTTCAATCTTAATTAATTAAACAAGGTTAAATACTTTGTTGTTTAATTATCATATATCTTCTATATTTATTTAATAAACAAATTCTATAGTTTGTTTTATTAAATTATTTATCTCCTTTTACTAATTTGAATAAATCATAAATTATTCAAATAAAGGCATAAAGGGAAATTTCCTCTATTCACTCACCTACCAAATTAGATATCAAATATCCAATTTAATTCAACTAGTATTCACAGGAAAGTTGTGGAGACAAATTTGTAAGCAATCCTCTCAATCTCATTCCTTTGATTTTTCCTATCATTTGGCCTGATGTTTTCATGGGGAGAAACCATTCCCATAATCAGCTCAAGCTTCTCAATCTCTCACCATTCAATTCTTCAAATTGAGTCCAAGCCTTTGTTGTGTTGCCCCATCACAATGTGTGTGAAATCTATATATACAACCTTTCTTCACAGGAAATGGATCCAGAATCTTTCATCTTTTGTACAAACTTACTCTGCAGGAATAGTAATCAAGCAATCATAGCAATAGCATCTTAGCATCATAGCAATCATAGCATCTATAGAATCAATATCATGGTTGCATCTTAGTTTTACTGTAGCTTCCATTCATCAGGTTTCATGTCAGCATAGATTACAGTAGCATCAATATCATTTAGAAATCACCATATAGAAGTAGATCATTGCATTTAGCATCACTCCATTCTCTAGATTGGCATTTTAGTAGTCACACTGCTTACCAAATCTGAGAGCCCTCCGTGACTTGATAAATCTTTGGAGATAGGAAACAATGAGATGCTTTCAAGTTTTTTGTGCTTTAAATTAGTTAATTGTTGTTAAATCTTGATATAATGTTTCATTAAGAAGTGTTTTTAGTTGTTTTATTTATTTACTTATTCCACACTTACAATTTGGAACCCACCATGGGGCATAATCCCATTTTTTGGACAAGTTTTTTCTTAAAAGTGTTCATACAGGATACAAGTGTATTTCTTTTAGTGCGATTGAAATATTTTGTAGCGCATCTAACACAAACTATAGCGCTTTTGTTTGTTTTAGCGCTTCTGACAAAAACTATAGCACTTTTGAAGACTGTTTTAGTACTTCAACCAAAAGCTTTCAGCACAAACAAATAGTTCATGTTCAATATTTTTTAGCGCATCCGACGAATTCTATAGCACTTCTACCAAATTTTGTAGTGCTTACAATGATTTCTAGAGCGCATCTGAGCATTTCTATAGCGCTTCTGACCTCTGTCATAGCGCTTCTATAAAACTGTTGTCTAGATCCAACGTGACTGTGGCAAGTAACTTCATTTTTTCAATTGGGCTAAAATGAACTAATCCTAGGGTAGTCACTTGATTTAAAATATATCAATCCTAGGTAGCCATCACATATTTTCTTTCTCAGTTAAAATAAAAACCATCTATTTTTGTGAAGCAATATCTTCAGTGTGAAGCAATATCTTCAGTGTGAAGCAATATCTTCACATAAATAGCAAATTGTCGTTTGGGTTCTAAAATTGAACAATTGATTATTGTGATTGTGTGGTGATAGGCATATGCTCTCCCCTTAACTAGGTGATCAAAACGCCAGACTCATCCTTTATTTTTATGCATTTCCTGCTTTATTAAATCCTTTAGAAGTCCTGTCGTAGTGGGAAAAAGTACTCACCATATGGGAACAACCTGAGTGGGAACAACCAAAGCCAGGTTTTCCAACCCACTATAAAATAAAAGTATATCTAGACAAATCCTCATTTACCAAAAGTGTGCAAGATAACCATCCCCAAAATCTGTATTCTAAAGATTGGGAGGTCTCCTGAGGGAGTTTATCATTTGTCGCTCTGAACAGAAACCCTATCTACGAACCATAGTGTAGTATCCAACTTGTTAGTTTCTGAACATTGTAATACTCAGCAGTGCCAAGGAAGGGAAGAATCTACCCCAAAGTCGCTCACCATATAATTTCCAAGGACTGTTTGCTCAAGGGATCGAGAAATATTACCTTGAGTATGCGCCTGGAAAAGACAAAAACATAGGCACCCTCTAGGGGGTGACACGATTGTGTGAGTCGACGCAATTTTAAGATGTGGGTTGATTGAGTATAATGATGACCTACTTGTCCAAGTTAAGAGTGAGTCTATCTGAAGTGTCTTTTTGTCAAAAAAACCTATGAAAATCAAGAAGGATCTATTTGATCCTTAAACATACACTCACTGTTTAGATTCTAGGGCTTAAAAACACCTATTCTACAATTGCTTGTTGTGTCTTCAAATCATTAAATCAGATAAAGATCATCCAAAAAGAACACAAAAAGTTGACAAGTCAGTTTATGAAAACATAAGATTAGGGATTGGAAGTCCACAAACTTTGTCAAGAAAACCCTTACAACAAGAATCAAAAAACCAAAGAAACAACTTAGTCAAAAGAAACTATTGGAAAGAAGAAAAAATTTGTATCAAAACAAGAAAATATTACTTCACCATAGAACCTTCATCCATAGATTTCACGATTTTTCTAGGGGATACACAGATGATTATGCCATAGAGCCCTTATATTCACAAGCCTACTTTCAAAGAAGAGCTCTTTCACAGAAACATAATCATAGTCAACCTATTCATACATCTTCCATTTCGCAACCAGTGATAGAGTATTCTAAAAGGCCAGATCAATTCATACAATAGAGGAAACATTTGAAACATTAAGCTTGTTATCAGAATCAGGAAATTTACTAGCAAAAATACTCTGTCAAAGTACCCCATATTTTGTCCAAAAATTAGTCCTTTCATTGAGAGGAGAAAAACCAGAATAACACTGAATAGTCCTGAAATAGCGCATCCACAAACTGTTTTAGCGCTTCTTCCTTCTATAATAGTGCATCTACAATTTGTAATAAACATTCATCAGTGTCAGAAAAATACCAGATACTTTAGCGCATCTACGGTCTATCTTAGCGCATACACCCTGTCTGTTAGCGCATCCACAGTCTATTTTAGCGCTTACACAGTTCGTTTCAGCGCATCTAACAAATATCACAGTGCATCTACATTTTGTCAAAACAAATTTTATAGTGTCAAAATACCAGAAAATTTAGCGCTTACACAGTCTGTTTTAGCACATCTACATTGTTTGATAGCGCTTTCACCAGATCTTTTAGTGCATATAGTGTATTTTTTAGCGTTTCTACCCTCTATAATAGTGCATCCACAGGACCATAAAAATAGAGAGATTTCGGACACATTTGTCAGACTATTCACATCAGAAACTTAGGTTTTTACTAGTCAAAAACATTTTCCACAGTCCCAATAGTGTCTTAAACCTGAAACAAATAAGATCATACAAATCAAACCTTTTTCAAATTAAACCTAGATCTTGTAAACTTTAAATTTTCCACAAATCAAACACAAAATCTTGGTTATTAGGTTAATTTTCTTCATTAGGATATTATCATCCTACCATCACGAAATGAAACATAATAATCAGATTTTTAAACTTAGTCTCATCAATAGGATATATCATCCTATTTCACTTTGTTAAAATTCATTTGACACTTATCCAAACATAGAAGATCAAAGTTTAGTGTGAAAAACAAACATTTGTATGCCAATTTTGACAAGGTTACAAAGACAAAAACTTAGAGAAAAGGAAATCGAAACACCAAACATAATGGCTGAAGAAAATCCCTTTTCCCAATTTCATCAAAATGATCCCAATGAAATAACCCAAGAGGATATACAAACCACCCAACAAGATCTAAATTTCCATAAACTCATGGAAATGGTCTTGGACAAGATATTGAAAAATACCTCTTAATGTTATCAGAATTGAGTGCAAAACTTTTGAAAGATTTCAACATCAATCGATTAAAGGAAATGCCTAGAACAACTAAAACAAAACAACACAAAGACACAAATCAAGTGGTTGCTCTAACCGCTCAAATGCAAACCTTACAACAACAAATTCAAGATATGCAAAAGGGAACCACAAAGAGGTATTCATTACATGACATTTGTCCTTATCCCTTTCATCTGAGTGTTGACATGTTACCCTTCCCTAGGCATTATGAGTTCCCCAAATATGAAAAATACAACAGAAAGATAGATCCAATTAACCATGTAAGGGAATTCAGAACAATGAGTTTAGAGTTTGCACAGGAAGACACTTACCTAATGAGGTTATTTCCTAGGAGTTTAGGAGCACACTGTATGGAATGGTTCTCCAATTACAACCGGGGATTTGATCCTTTGAAGAACTGGTCAACAGATTTATCACACAGTTTTCCTTCAACATTCAACATGACATAACCATAAAAGATCTGTACAACATGAAACAAAAGAAGGGAGAGACATTTCTATCATTCTTACAATGTTGGTGAAAGTTGCTCCCTAGATATCCTCGATCTATACCTGAAGGGGAAAAGATTGAATTATTTATCGACAACTTAAATGATGACATGAATTATAGCATAGATCTACAATGTCCCCTGACATTTGAAAAGGTGATTGAGAAAGGGCTTAAAATTGAAGAAGCCTTAGTCAAAAGAGGAGTGATCAAACATTACAATGATACATCAAACAACACCAATTCCTCAAATCACTATGGAAACAATGACAAGCCTAAATTTTGGCATAAAAATAGAAATACTGGAAATAATGATGCTACAACTGACATGCAAAATAAAAAACCAGTATTCAATTTGACAGCAACAACCGTGAAAACAAATCAAACTAACAACCATAACAGTAATCAAGGTACCACTCAAAACAATAACAAAAATAATGGAAAATCTCGGCCACCACCATATCAAAGACAATCCAATCGACAGAGATTTACACCATTAGGACAAACCTTGGAATCAGCAATGAGAGAGCTTATTGCAAATAGACTTATTACTCTACCAGAAGCAAGAAATTGGGAGCCGAAAGTGAAACCATCTTGGTGGAACAATGTTGACTATTGCAACTTTCACAAAAATAAAGGACATAAAACAAATGATTGTATGCAATTAAAACATCTGATACAAGACTTAATTGAAGCAAAGAAGATGTTTTTCGAAGGACCTCAAACAAACAATGATCACACTGCATTTACAAATCCTTTACCCAACTATGAAAAAAGAGAATCGTCTTCAAATGGTAAAGGAAAAAGTGTAAACTATATCTATGACACCACCATTCTTTGCATTTTTGAGGTTGAGAAAAATAATGTCATTGATAATCAAATAGATAACATTAACATCAATGACACTGTATCCCTAAACATGATTCCAAACATAAACGCATCTGACAACCAAATCAACGTCATAAAAATTTGGGAAACACAAGACTACCAACCAGTCAATGCAACAACAAGGTGGAAGTCTAAAGTGATATTGAAAGGAGTTTCACCTAAAATCACTACTCCCCCATCACATCAATACAACATTGTGGATCAACTACAAAAGATACCCGCACAGATATCCATACTGGAACTTCTAAAATTTTCACCATCACATAAAGAGGTTCTAGAACAAGCTTTGGTAGCCACTACGGTACCCAAAAATTTAGATGTCTGTCAATTTCAAGCTATGGTGGGACATTTGACCACACCTCATTTTCTATCATTCTCTAAACAAGATGATGTGTCACTAAATCACATACACAATGCAGCTTTACATATAGAGGTTCTAATCCATAAACACTGTGTCAAGCGTGTCTTAATAGATGGTGGAGATGGATTAAATATTTGTACTTTAAAACTAATCCGTGCACTAGGCTATTCTGACAATGCCATTGATGCTAGAAGAAAGATAACAATAAAATCATATGATGAAGAGGAAAGGTCTTCCAAAGGGTTGATTGTACTACCAATTCAAGTGGGACCGATTGTCAAAAATATTGTTTGCCAAGTGTTAGACAAGGAGCTAACATATAACATACTCTTGGGACATCCATGGATCCATGAGATGCAAGTAGTACCTTCGACATATCATCAATGTTTGAAATTTCCTGTCAATGGACAAGAGGTCAGAGTTTCAGTAGACAACAATAATCCCCATACTTGTAACATGATTAAGGAAAATCAAGACACTCTGGTATACCCCACAATAGAGAAGCTAGCACATCTGCTTCATCCAGTGGTGAAAAGCAACTCAATTTTATATCAAATGGGTTGAGAAGAAGGACCAGGAAAAAGAACCAACTGTGGCTAACTCAACTTTATCAAACAACAACGGTCCCTTGAATACTCTATCACAGAAATTTACAGACAAAATCTAGTTAAAGGATAAGGGTTTGGGAGAATATGCCATTGAGCAATCTTTGTGTCTTTCACAATTGCTCCCATCTCCAAAATCATATGGACAACCCACAACCAACAAACAAAAATCATCACTACCCATCATATTTCTTGATGAAAGGTTTGTAAAAGCAGGAACTCTAGAAGATGAATCAGAAGACAAGGCCATTCTAAATTGGCTTTATAAAGATGAAGAAGCTTCAACATCAGAAAATATCAGAATACGAATAGATTAGTATGGAAAAGGAAAGGCTATCTTAGAAAAAATGGGCTATGAAGGGCAAGGACCAATTGGTAAGAGAAAAGATGGTATTATAGAACCTATTCAACCTCTAACACTTTAGCCTAAGGACAAAACAAGATTAGGCTATATAGGGGAATCAAGAGAAGAAGTAACTCAGAAAGTGGTAGAAAGGATTCTGCAAATGAGGGATGGGTCTGAAACATATTCAAATGAATATGAATGGGATCATTTATCTGCAACATCATACACTAACAAACAAATTGATGTCATCCAAGCATATACACCCACATGAGAGGAAGGACAGAGTTCAGGAACTAGATCACTTGTTTTGGGATCAACAAATATTGATGACTCAAGTGAGGATGAATAGACATCGAGTGAGATAGGCGACTCGGAGGAAGGTATTATCATAGACATCAACCTTCCCACTAACAACTTTGACCACTTGGATATTGGAACACTTACAGCTATCGACCTTACTCAAACCAATGATTTATTACCTTTGATCCACCCCAAACTTATTGCCTGGGAACCAACCGAACCTATTAATATACTAGTTTTTTCAAATGATGAGACCATCGTAAATTTTCTTTGCAATGACGAACCCGATATAAGTTCTACCCACAACACTCATAAAAACACTTCAAATCAGGAGGGTGCCAAATCTTCCAGCTGCAAAAATGACAACAGAAAAAAAGGATCTAATGGTGAAAACCTTTCTGAGGTAGCATTAGATTTTGAAAAAGAAAAAATAAAGAACGTATCTAACAATGAAAACCTTTCTGAGGCACTGAAAGATGAAAGATTTGACACCCTTCCAAAGAATTACCATGACAGATCATCATTACTAGTGGAACCGACACAATCCATAAATCTTGGAACAACTGAAAAGGCAAAGATTCTACACCTGGCAGCATCTATGATAGAATAGGAGAAGCCCGCATTCACCAAATTATTTGAACAATGACATATCAATTTTTCTTGGTCTTATTCTGACATGCCAGGATTAGATCTGAGTCTCCTAATGCATCATCTATCTCTACCAACCAGAATCAAACCAGTCAAGAAAAAATTGAGAAAAATGCATCCCCACATTGCCCTAATGGTAAAAGTTGAGCTAAAGAAGTTGTTGGGTGCAGGGTTTATCAGGTCTATCAATTATGTTGAGTGGATTTCAAATATTGTGCCTATATCTAAACCAGATAATAGCATCCTAATATGCACAAATTTCAGAGATCTAAATAAGGTGTGCCCAAAGGATGATTTTCCTTTACCAAGTATTAACATCATTATCGATTTAACAGTGGGACATGCCATGTTGTCATTAATGGATGGCTTCTCAAGGTACAACCAAATAAAGATAGCTCCTGAAAATCAAGAAAAGAAAACATTCACTTGTCCTTGGGGTACATTATGTTGGAATGTCATGCCCTTCAGGTTGAAAAATGCAGGTGCAACATATCAACGGGAGATGACCACTATTTTTCATGACATGATGCATACTTTCATGGAAGATTATGTGAATGAAATCTTGGAAAAATCATACACCAGAGAAGGACATCTGGAGATCCTCGACAAAATATTTACTAGACTGGAAAAGTTCAATGTCAAATTGAACCCAAAGAAATGTGTGTTTGGGGTAACATCAAAAAAACTCCTTGGATACATAGTGTCAAAAAAAGGTATCGAAGTGGATCCGGCTAAGGTCAAAGCAATAATGGAGATACCACCGCCTAAAAATATCAGTCAATTATGGTCCCTACAAGGTAGGCTACAATCCATTAGGATATTTATCTCCCAATTGGCGGACAAAACCCACCCATTCAATCATCTACTTCATAAGAATGTCTCATTCAAGTGGGATCATGAATGCGAAACAACTTTTAACCAGATAAAACAATATTTGATGTTGCCTCCAATACTCATGCCACCTACAGCAGAGAGACCTTTGTTACTATACATCACAACAACTGACATTTCTTTAGGAACTCTCTTAGCAAAAGAAGATTATGAGGGAAAGGAACAAGCCATTTACTACATCAGCAAGACTCTCAACGGATATGAAATAAATTACACATTCATAGAAAAGGCTTGTTTGGCAGTGGTATTTGCAACCCAACAATTGCGACACTACATGTTAACTCATACAATAAAACTCAAAGCTAAAATAGACCCATTAAAATATCTACTCAGCAAAGCGGATCTAACAGGGAGACTAACAAAATGGGTCATGATCTTAAGTGAGTTCGACATCCAGTATGTAGAATGGAAAGCCATCAAAGGACAGGGATAGCTGATCAATTAGTTGAAGCTCCATTACAGGATAATCATCCAATGAACATTGAATTTATGGATGCGGACATTCTCAATATTACCACACAACAATGGAGACTTTACTTTGATGGATCATACACACAAAGAGGGTCTGGTGCAGGAATTCTATTTGTTACACCTCAGAGACACACCATCCTAAGGTCCTATAGACTAATGTTTCAATGTACTAATAATATGGTTGAGTATGAGGCATTGATTATAGGCGTCAAAGTGGCTATTGAATGGAACATCACAAAAATACAAGTGTATGGGGACTAACAACCTGTCATCTATCAGGTAAATGATGAGTATCAGACAAAGGATGAAAAAATCATGCCATATAAGAAAATGATAGATGATCTTAAAAAGTACTTTGTGGAGATCAAATTTGAACTGATACCAAGGGCAGAGAACAAAGTTGTGGATGCCATGGTGACAATTGCTTCTCTCTTGAAATTACCAGAAAAGAAAGGTAATTATGAGTTTATGGTAGAACAAGTATCTAACCCAACCTACGACAATCCTAAATCACAAACCATATGCCAAATAACCGAAATTCAAAACTCACTATATGGAGAGATCTATACTTACCTCAAGGATAATATCCTTCCTCCTGATCATTCTAGAAACCAAAAGTGTAACTTCATCCGCCAATCCGCTAGACAGACA
Organism: Sequoia sempervirens; assembly: GCA_007258455.2. NCBI lineage: Eukaryota > Viridiplantae > Streptophyta > Pinopsida > Cupressales > Cupressaceae > Sequoia > Sequoia sempervirens. The sequence goes on from VDFB02325454.1 coordinate 26,388, forward strand.
TTGATTGTTGATATACTTTACCATCGAGATCTAGATGGTACTCTTCTTCAGTGTCTAGAACACAACAAATCTAAATCAACCTTACGTGAGGTTCATGAAGGTATTTGTGGAACTCATTCAAGTGGACCAACCCTAGCAAAGAAACTCCTCCATTTAGGGTATTACTGGTCGAACATGGAAAAGGAGTCTTATCAATTTGTTAAGAAATGTCAGAAATGTCAGATCCATGGTAATCAAATCCATGTGTCAGCACAAGAGTTGCGCCCTTTCACATCAACATGCCCCTTTTGTTAGTGGGGACTGGACCTGGTAGGAAAGATAAATTTATCTTCATCAAATGGACACAAGTTCATAATCACAGCAACAGAATACTTTACAAAATGGATAGAAGCGGTTCCTTTAACAACAATCACTGGAAAGCAGATCTCATCTTTCATACTAAACTACATAATTTGTCGGTATGGCATACCTCAATCCATTGTTACAGATAATGGTAGACCTTTTAAGAACCAGGATGTCCAGGAATTATGTGAAAAATTTCATATCCAACATCGTTTCTCAACACTGTACTATCCTCAGCGAAATGGCCAAGCAAAGGCCTCAAACAAGACAATTCTAAAAATACTAAAGAAAATGGTTAACGATGTTGGACATGATTGGCATGTTCAGCTAAATCCTGCTTTATGGGCCTACAGAACTAGCATCATAACACCAACATGAGCTACACCATATGCCTTGGTATATGGATTAGAGGCTATACTACCTATTGAGGTTGAGATACCATCACTTCGTGTCTCACTAAAGGGTATCATTATAGATGAGGATTATAGAATCTCTAGACTACAGGAACTAGAATTGTTGGATGAACATTGTCAACAAGCTATCAACCATCTAATGGCATATCAACAGAGGATGTCAAGGAGCTACAATCACAAGGTAAAACCTAGAGTCTTTCAGGTTGGAGACTTAAAACCCTAGAAATTAGCAAGATAGAGAAAAGAAAGGGAAGTTTGAGCCTAACTGGCTAGGTTCCTTTGTCATCATATTAGTCTATGGATCTGGAGCCTATCGACTATCTACCTGAAGGGGATTTGTTCGATGAACCAATCAACAGTATCCATCTCAAAAAAATCTATGCTTAAATAACCTAGTGCATGGATTAGTTTCTTAAAAGGGTTACCTTGATGAAAACCTGGCAAATAGGCATCTTAGTGACGGAAAAAAAAATCATCAAAAAAACAAAAAAATACAAAAAAATCAAAAAGATTGAAAAGTGCAATAAAAACATATAGTGAAAACCTAGAATCAGGCGTTGTTTGTGATTTAACTAGCTTTTCCATCTATCAAACACATGACATGGTCATTAACTTTCATCATCATTTTACATCCATTATCATATCATTGCAAGTGGTCATGTCTCACCCTAGCTTAGGGGCAACATTTGGACCTCCCTAGGGGAAAATAAACATCAAGCTTAACAAAATGGACAAACAGTAGGAAGAAAAATGCAACAAAACAATGATCGAAACACAACCCAACATGGAACATCAATCAACATCGGAAACACATTGGACATCTGTATCACAATAGAAAATCCAAAGACAACTCAAAAAGTTGATCTCAAAAATTCAAGAACATGAGTTTGTGTCAGTCGAACTATGTGGTCTCTATGTGTATAACATAGGAATAGCTAATCTTTGATCAGCCCTCGAGGCCCCTAAGATAGGTCTTTAGGTTAGGTTTGATCCAAAATCTCAGAAAATCAAAAAAACATCAGAAAATCAAAATCATGATGGATGATCTAATCTAAATAATGATTGAAATACTTTAAGCAAAGGTTGGATAATTGTACTTTGATCATTGTTATCATTTCTTTGGAGCAACTCAATGATGTATTGAACTAGAGAAGCTAAGAAGAAGAATGGTATTTTCTATATTTGTTGTCTGTGAGTTAATCATCATTATTGTGTGAATTGTCGAGAGACGTGCTCTAAAAAGTATCACTGATGACATTCCAATTCACATAGGAAAGTGATTGATTCTTGTTTGTTTACACAAGAAATGCTCAGGTCATCTCGGTTTAATTATACCTCGATGCTTGTGTTCACTTGCAATATCAAAAATCATGAAAGTAATACTCAGGTCATCATTGGTTGACATTACACCATTTGATGCTTGTACTCACTTTCAACATTTTAAAAGCTCCATGATGATACAAAGCATGATAAAAAAAATATTGTTAAGATGCCAATATTTGCATGTAGATTTGCATAGTAAAATAGATTTCATTCATGATAGTGTTATATCTGTAGAATATTTGTTACAAAATGGACCTGAATCATTCAATGACGGTGTTATCTTTTCTCATTAATTGATTGACTATACTTGACATTAACAAAAACATCATCATTATCATATAACTGCATAATCATTTTCATTGCATTCATTAGAAGCATTTAATTTATCATCTCATCATTTATCATTTAAATCATAAAATTTTATTTATCATGTCATTTCTTCAATTATACATCACATTATAAATTGCATAAGGAACTATCAAAACAAATCATTATGTAGGTGCATCTTCATTATCTATTCATCACATCATATATCGTACATTCAAAATAACATTATATATATCATTCATTATTTTCATCATTCATTCATCGCATCATAATTTGCATTGATATCACAAGAATAAAAGTACACACATCACATTTTACATCATACATCATTTTTTAAACATTAAAATATCATATCCATCATCATACATATAGGTACAATATCATGTAATATTGAATTACATCCATACATCATCATAATACTCATCATAGATAGAACATCATAAATCATAAGCATATCATCATGATTATAATTTGCATCCATAACATCATAAATAAAATCATCACATGACAAATAGAACGTAGAAATAAATACATCCAACATAGAATCATATAACACACATGATAGATCAATAATATCCATTGCATATCATATAGATCTCAAAATCACAAATGTCAAGTATACAGTGATGTCTGAAATGAAGAGAGATATATCATCAAAAAATGGTTGTAATCGAAATGTACATCATCATCTCAAAATACAATAGGGGAATCACATCATGAAAACTAAGTGTTGCTAGCTCCAGATGGAGCAAGCATCACAAGACTAGGTCCTCCACCACCACCGGATGTACCGGGATCTCTTAGGTCTCTCAACATAGGTTGTGTCACACCTGCACTGGTAGTCCTAGTACGAGTCTTGCCAGATCGGGATTGCACGTAACTCACTCTCTGCTTTGAGGGAACGACATCATAGTATTTACCTCTGTAATACTCTACCTCCCAACCAACACAGATAGCCTCCTGCATATAATCTGCAATAGTGGTACCATCTTCCAATCTCTGTAATCTCTCGGTTGTAGCCTGAGCCTCCTCTGCAGCCCGTCTAGCAGTATCCCTCTCGGCTGTCAATGATGCAATCTAAACCTGAGTTGCCCCCGTAGTCTACCTAACGGTATCCCTCTCGACTGTCAATGTTGTGATCTAAGTCTGAGTTGCAGCCAACTGAGCCTGTACTGATGCTAAAGCATGTGTGTGTGACTGGGCCTGTGCCTACATCTCATCCTGAGTCTGTGATAATTAACCCTGAGCCTGAACAAGTTGAGCTTGTATGGTCTCTAACTGCACCTGAAGGCTCGCAATCTGCAACTGCTTTGTAAGATCTCCCACTGCTTGCCTCTTACGAGGCACTGTATGCTCATGCACATCTAACACTGGACCCGACCCACCTGCAACATCTCCACTGCCAAAACCATACTCATCTCCACTGCTCTCATTACCACTATCCCTCTCATCCCCACTGCCCTCCTCATCTCCACTACCAACCTCAACATCCTCCTCCTCATCACCACCAACCTCAACATCCTCCACCTCATCCTCAACATCCTCCACCTCAACCTCACCAACCTCCTTTCTCCTCCACCTATGACCATGTGCCACAGCAACATCCTCCTCTATAGGTAGTGGAGCAGGCTCATCAGGAATGGTAATGCATGGGAAAGGATGCAAAGCCAGATACTCGGCATAATCTGCTATCATAGGTGGCTCAACGATGGACCAGGACAGATATCCCACTCTAACAACTGCAAAGACTGATACTCCTGAATGGAAGCATCATATGACAAAACAGGCCCCCACTCTGTAGAATTTGACTGAAAACAGGCGTAATGAGCGACACCCTAGGGAATACCCTCAACCAAACCATACTGTCTATGCACTTGTCTGATCAAAAATCTCTCTAACATCCAATGAGTTAGACCAATCAGTAACATCAACTGAGAAAGAAAAGGCACCTGAATATCATCCTCATCCCAATGCTCACAATCTAGGTAGGGATGCCATGTCACAGACTCTATATCATCCATCACTCTCCTCCAATGCTCTAACTTACCCAGTCTGGACTGAGTAAGGTGACTTGCATATCTGTACACATATGGTCTCATAACTGGCCTCTGTCTCACTGGCACTGGATGCATGACAACTATGTGCTCCCACACCTACACCTATAATAAAGTAGCTCCAGATGACAAACTACGACCTCAAAAATGAACAGATGAATGCAATTCATGATACAAATGGGCAAGCATACACATGCCCCAAGCATATCTTGTCCCGTGCATGATCATGCTCTCCAACACACGGCCCCAACCAACAGAAAGTCCCTTTGACCCGCAATCAGGACAAAGGAACCCTCCAATGAAACCAGCCAGAACTGAAGGAAGGGTGGCATAAGCATCCACCATCTCACACCATGGAATCCAATACCCAGAAATATGATCGTCCTGAAACACTTTGCAAAGAGCATCAGTCTCGCCCTGCTCTGTAGAATCATAGACAACCACCTCTCCAATAATGGGAATCTGCAAAATCCACCAAACATCCTTAGGGGTGATTGTCATCTCACCGGTGGGAAGGTGGAAGGTGTTATGCTCGTTGTGCCACCTTTCAGCTAAAGTTGTCAGGAGACCTCGATTAATCCTAATCTGGGGCATAAATAATAGAGAAGACAATCCACAATGTGTAATAATAGTTGTCTCAAGCTGGGCCAACTGTGGTATCAGATCGAATGTCCATGGGAAACGCTCTCAAACCTAGAGGTTCGTCAAAGCCTCCTATCATCATGAAATGATCAAAGTCAGTATTCCTTGTCAAATCATCAAAACATCAAATATCCTATCAAACCTAATTAGCTTTTGATGAGACTTTTTGAACATATCTCATGAGTGAACATCATTGAACCTCAACTATCATGAGGTCAATAATCAAACATCATTGAACCTTGCCTATCATGAGGTCAATACATCAAATCAACCTTGCCTATCATGAGGTTCATCAATCCAATTATAATTATTCCTCACCTATCATGAGGATAATTATCATCAAATCAGACATCAGACCTCACCTATCATGAGGTCGAACATCATCTACTTGATCAGGATTATCAATCATATCAAACAATGGCTGACACGATCAAAATCAACAAAATCAAGGACAAATTTGATAGATTCTAGCAATCTGACTTGTATGCGCTAAAACAAGCACTCAAAGCGCTAAATCATGACATGCACCATTTCATCAGTCAAAAGTGCTATTACAGGTAGTCAAAGCGCCATTTTACCATAAGCGCTATTCTATTGGGTCAATGCGCTAATCTATTGGGTCAAAGCGCTAAACTAATCAAAGCGCTAAAATAGAAGATCAAAGCGCTAAAGTTTATATCCTAAGCACTAAATCTCTGAAAGCGCTAATTTATCCTACCTAGGCGCTAAAACAGTTGACCTAAGGGCTAAAAAATCTGACCTAAGCACTAAAGTTTTGGAAGCACTAAAAAAGTTCATCTAAGTGCTACAACAAAAATCAAATGCGCTAAAAGAATTGAAAATTTTAAAAACTGAAAAATATGCAAAAAATGAGACATGCACAAAAAACGAGGAAGTTCAAGGGTACGTAGCGAAGGTCTGTAGGCGGTCGAGCGGGTGTGTCGTCGCACGTGCTCAAATCAGTGAGTGTGGTATGGGATTTGCATCTTGCTCCAAGTTGCTCAAAAAGCTCTCTCACAAAATTTGAAAAATCAAATGCACAAATGAGTTTGAAAATGACCTTTTTGACCTTTTATGGGTTATTTTTGGTGGGGATTTTTTATGGGATTAATTAATTTTTTTAAGAGAGATTAATTCAAATTCATCCAGGGGAAATATTCTACATTCTTTATCGAGAGATAAATTATTTCAACATCAAATCATCATCAAATCATCAAAAAATCATAAAAATTTGAAAATTTCCAAAAAATCAAAAAAATCAAAAAAATCAAAAATTCATCAATTTATCTCCCGAGGGGGCATATATTCATCATCATCTAAAAATCAATGTCTGGGGAAAGTTAGGGGCATTCTAAAAAAAAATTCATCGATATTAGTAGCAGCAACACAAAAATTTCTTTGAAACAATGCGTAAACACATCACTTCAAAGAGGGGCAAAATGTATACACCTAAAAATGGTCTGGAGAATATAATTAATTAAATATAATTTATTTGATTAATTAACCTTTATTTTGTCTACTATTAAATAAATAGAAATATTTATTTATATAGTTCATCTTAAATTCTTCAATCTTTATTCTATTATTTTCATCTTAATTAAATAAATGAATTTTACTTTGTTTTATTTAATTATCATAATTAAATTCCTCTACTATTAAATAAATAGAAATATCTATTTATAGTTCATTCTCCTATTCTTCAATTTTAATTAAATATACAACTTCAATAGTTTGTGTTATTTAATTATCACATCTTTCAATCTTAATTAATTAAACAAGGTTAAATATTTTGTTGTTTAATTATCACATCTCTTCTATATTTATTTAATAAAAAAAATCTATAGTTTTTTTTATTAAATTATTTATCTCCTTTTACTAATTTGAATAAATCATAAATTATTCAAATAAAGGCATAAAGGGAAATTTCCTCTATTCACTCACCTACCAAATTAGATATCAAATATCTAATTTAATTCAACCGGTATTCACGGGAAAGTTGTGGAGACAAATTTGCAGGAAATCCTCTCAATCTCATTCCTCTGATTTTTCCTATCATCTGGCCTGATGTTTCATGGGGAGAAACCATTCCCATAGTCAACTCAAGCTTCTCAATCTCTCACCATTCAATTCTTCAAATTGAATCCAAGCCTTTGTTGTGCTGCCCCATCACAATGTGTTGTCATGAAATCTATATATACAGCCTTTCTTCACAGGAAATGGATCTAGAATCTTTCATCTTTCGTGCAAACTTACTGTGTTGGAATAGCAATCAAGCAATCAATCAATCATAGCAATAGCATCTTAGCATCATAGCAATCATAGCATTTGCAGAATCAATATCATGGTTGCATCTTAGTTTTACTGTAGCTTCCATTCATCAGGTTTCATGTCAGCATAGATTACAGTAGCATCAATATCATTTAGAAATCACCATATAGAAGTAGATCATTGCATTTAGCATCACTCCATTCTTTAGATTGGCATTTTAATAGTCACATTGCTTACCAAATCTGAGAGCCCTCTGTGACTTGATAAATCTTTGGAGATAGGAAACAATGAGACGCTTTCAAGTTTTTTGTGCTTTAAATTAGTTGATTGTTGTTAAATCTTGATATACTGTTTCATTAAGAAGTGTTTTTAGTTGTTTTATTTATTTACTTTTTCCACACTTACAAATACAATTAATTTATTTCTTGTTAGGTTGATAGTTGTCTCGATTCTAATAATTTATATATTGAAAGTTTCTCTAGCAAATGTATTTGAAGTTTTAAAAATATAACTTCGTTGTTGAAGTTGAATAAATAAATTAGTCAGGAGAATCATAGATCTTGAGGAAAAATAATAAGAGTTATTTGCAGCCTATGGTGGGGCTAGAATTATTGTATTTGTGTAATGAATATTTTGAACATTGTGATAAATCAATGCACAAGGACCATTTGATTTATCTCAAGAAATTATTCAATGAACTCAATATATGAAATAGATACTTGTGAAGGAATATTTTTTTAGTTCTCATCAAAGGAAAGGATACTATAGTCTCCACCTTTATTGACATGTTATAATTTAATTTTTATGCAAGGAGGAAAAATAATCTATTTCCATGATGTTTTTTTTCCCTTTTCTTTCAAAAAGAGTTTATTTCTAGCATTTTGATTGGTAGAATTTATTTTATTTAAAAAAATGAAAAATACAACCAATTGAATGCTATCTAGCTAAAATTAAACTATTATCTAATATTTATATGTATGTGTATTGTGCACATTTTGTGTGGTGTCCAACTTACCTATATGCATATCATACTGTGAGCATTAGAATAAAGTGTGGACATCTATATCAAAGCATAAAGGATAGAGGAATTTGTATGTGTTGTAGTTGGAATTTTTATGGTATACATGACTGCAAAATGTGGAGGCATACACAAGGCTCAAATGAGTATTATAAAACTATACAAAAACATATTTTTGGAACTCCCTTTTGTAGTTACTAGTAGAAAATGTATGTTCTTCATATTTTGTCATTGTACCAACAAGTATGAACTAAATTAAGGAGTTATATTGTCTAACTTAATTTATGTTTTATTTCATGATGTTTAGCTCTCAAATATACACCAATAGTATAAAGATCATTATTACTATCTTAAATAATGTGAAGGCTATAATGAGAAGTGAAACTCTACAACCAATCACATCATTAATATTTTTCTAAGTTTTAGTAAAAAAAAATGTATGCTAACTTTGTAAAAGATATATATTTAGTTTGGGTAGAAAAAAATTCAAACATGAAATTTATTTGTACAAATACATATAGAAATAGCTATTTAAAAATATTGGAGTTGATTGTTGAAACGCATAGCTCCTAGAAATCACCTACAATCAAAGCACCTATCAAAAAGAGAGAAAAATTAAATTGATTTGATATGCAACCCTTGATAATTCTATTGATCCAAAATACAATATCACAATATACAATAATGAAACCTTATATAAGGAAAACTAAACCCTAGATAAAACCTTGAGTGAGGATTAAATTATATAATGACATGTGTCCTCATCTTATAACTTGAGACAAAAAATTGCACATGACCTAAGTTTAGCTTAAGTATGATAGTGTAAAAGGGGACTATAATAATTAATTAATTAGGTGATTACCTATTTTAATCTAACAAAAAATTCTCATTATAATAGCATTTTCTAAAGGCAAGTACAAATAAAAAAAATAAAAATAAAAAAATCTTATTTTATTTTTCCTTTTTTCTTTATTAGTACCTAAGACTCGATTTTTCTTTTGACTTAAAAATTTAGGCTTATAAAACTCTCTAAGACTTCTCTAATGGTTATTTGATTCTTAGACAAGGTAAAAATATCAACACCTAGCTTATTTAAACTTGTATGACCACTCCCATAGACAAGTCCTAATGTTGAAGGTTCAACATCCACCTATTCATCTTCAAATATGAATTTTAAGATTATTGTTTGTATAAGGTTATTTTATTTTTCATTTTTTTATTTATTAGCACCTAAGACTCCATTTTGATTTTTACTTAAAAATTTAGGCTTATAAAACTCTATAAGACTTCTCTATTGGTTATTTGAGCCAAGGCAAGGTAAAAATATCAACACTTACCTTATTTAAACTTGTATGACCACTCCCACAAACAAGTCCTGATGTTGAAGGTCCAACATCCACCTATTCATCTTCAAATATAAATTTTAAGATTATCGTTTGTATAAGGAAACAATATTTAAACATGTACTAGATATTTACTATTTCTTTACTAAAATTCCATACTTGTGGACTCAACATGACCAACATAATTAAGATTTTAAGGGGGGATAGATGAAGGATGATCACTCTAACCTTGAAATGTTATTACATACAATTTACATTAATTTTTAATCATTATAGATAAATATAGTTAGTGTTAGATTTCAAAAGAAAATATAACTTAAATTAAATTTAACCTTATTCAAAATTGCCTATCCATGAATGTAATATATATTGTCTAGCATCTCATATGTGAACACCATCTCATCCAATATGGATGTGTCCTATGCTTGGCTCCATGCATCTTGAGCATCTTCAAACTCATAATCTCATAAAGACCCATAATTTTGATAAAGTTGAGGTGATCATTGAGACTCTAAGCTAAAGGCCTATTGTGTTGTAACAAGGTCAGTGTGAGGGGGTTGATGGACTGTAGATTCTTCACCTCAAAAATCTCCTTTGCAATGGAAGGGATCATGACGTGTTGAGTGTCTAGTTTATCAAGGGGTCTAATGTGCCTAGTCCTAGGCATGATGTGTCCCCTCTCTATCATGTTTAGACCCCCCACCTCTACCCTATAATTCACACATGTCAAAGTAATTTTAGATATCATTGAGGATAAAATCGTAACAAAGTTTCCTAAAAATACTATGGGACCTCATTATTGTTATGCGAAGGATGGTAAAAAAACAATCCACCACCTCTCCTAAAAATGTTCTCGTGTTCCTTAGTGTTGGTGTCAATGATTAGGGAACCTCTTGCAACTTGTGTGCAGGGATACATTGGTTCATGGATCAATGAACACCACACATAAATCATGTTTTAATATTTTATTCTCTTTCTCTTGTTGGTAAAACAATTTTGTGGAATAAAATTAGCACACATTCTTCCTCCAGGCTCTTATTAGACCACATGTTAATTTAGCCACTAACAAAATATATATGAGATATGATACATTCCAATGAAGTGGCAGGGGTTGTCTATTGATAATTAGTTACATTTGGATTTTTTAACCTAAGGATCAATCCTTGGAGTTTCTATTAATTTATTTTTCAATTTCACCCTTAAGGTTTTCTTGGATTTGAGGATGTTGTCAAGGAATTTATGGAAAAAAAATTGAGTGTTTAATTGTCAATTCTCTTCATAAGTTTTTTCATCAATTAGTGAACTAGGGTTTGAAGGATTTTCAAATCCTAAAAATTAAATAGTATTCAATCAATAAATTGCCAAATTGGTATTCTATTCAATTTCTATAGTTAAAAACTAGAAAAACCTACCTCCTTGACCTCACAAACGTCATGGTGCATTATTTTGGTGACTTGAATGACTTCAAAATGTGTATGCACTATTCCTCACTTATATTTGGCTACAAGAAAGATAGGTTATTGGTCTCAAATGAGCTCAGTATATTTTATTTTCTAGTTTTATCTTAGACATAATGTGAGTGTGTCATAATGCACTCACATTATGTCTTAGATGGACCAAAAAATGGTTGTGGACACTCTTTGGTCTCCCATCTTTCTACACATGCCCAATACTATTTCCACATGTAGTACTAATATTATTATACCTAATTTATGCTTTGTAGATGTACAAAAGTAAATTGACACAAATTATCAATGTATGTACTTGACTTAATAGTAGTATGTGCAGTTAGAGAAATATGGCATCAATGACAAGATCATCACTAAAAAAATTCTAGCTATCAAGTGCCCAATTTTTCTATCAATAACCTAGACAATTATTTATGAGCTCTTGCAACAAATCACTTCAAATATAGTTGATATGACCACCTAAATATTTTTCGATTTCTCTAAATTTTATGACCTCTTCCATTTATAGAGGGAGCCAAACTGAGACTTAGAAATAAAATATCACTCTACAAATTTGTCTCCATATGTTCCAATTTTATATTTCAATACTCACAACTTGAAAGCAAACAAAGAATAAATTTTACATCACTATAATTTCATATAAGCTAACAATTTTTTTGTAAGATACATATTTCTCCAACAAAAACATTACTAATGGAAGCTTCTATTTTTGTAATTTCCTAATTTTTTTATAAAAATATTAAGCACTTCAAAATGCACTTATTACCAACACTACAAACACAATATTTTTAGATGTTGGACTATCTATGTTATTTGAATATATAAAATTTTCCTCTACTATACTACTTCCTATGAAAGAAATAGTTATAAATTCATAAATTTATTGACATTAAATGAAGTGTATTTTCAAGGTCCATATTTTTCCAAAAATATAGTTCATAAATCATCTCAATAACATGTCAATTCAATTTTAATAAGAACACCTACCAATTTATATTACATAATTCTATGGGGTCAATGTCCATCACATCAAAGGGACTCATCCTCCCATCAAACTCACCTACCCTTTTTTTTTTGTTGACAACCTTAATTCTATAATTATGCATTCCAAATGTTGCTTTAACTACATTTATGTGTGCCACTCCCTTTTCTATAAAAATAGAATGCTCTTCCTCAACCTCTTAAATTATTTCACTTATCCACAATATATCTTTCACAACTCAATCCAAAAGACAAGTACTAGCCATTGCATAAAACTTATTAAAAATAGAAAAGAATTGTAAAAAATTTCATTGTTATTTTATAAAATTAAACATCTCAAGCTAGCCAAGATATAATTTATCAAGAGAATCCCAGTTTCATACGATTTTCTATAAAATAGGCTTAATAAATTATGTGTCATTTCCATAGGATTATAGAAATTAATTTTAAAAGGAAAGGAATAAAATAAGATAATTGTAAAATAAATTTTATGAGCTAACCTTTGATTAAATTATATTCATGTATCTTGATGTAAGTTAATTTTATAACCCTCATCTACCACCTTCCAAAACTCCTCATTGCATTACAACATTTGAAGGCCTTCCTAGATGGTTGCACAACTAAGGCATCATCAAGTACACTCAAGGAAGAAGAAGATGACCACTTGGAGATGGAATATCAATAGTGTCAAGCCAAGACACTAGTATAAAACTAGGATTCCATGATCCAAAATCTACATGTGATTTTAGCTTCTTGTCTCAATTTTTGGACAAATTTTACAAATTTTATTTTCTAATTTTCCCTAAGGATGAGATAAAGTCGTAAATATTGGGGATAATGTTGGCATGATATATATATTTTGAATAAAAACACTAGATTCATCCTAGTTGGTACTACACAGATCCATACTCAAAACTAGACATAAACTCAAGTACAAATTTATTATTGTATCTAAAACCTAAACAAATAGTGTGGTCAATACAAGGGAGAATTTTTATAGATACGTCCTATGGTTGATCTTATACAAATACTTCATATGCATTGCTCAAATATAGATATAAGATGTAATCTAATAGATGTAATGACATAAGTGGCATTTAACTAGGATATATGAGATTTAATAAAGAGATGTTTTATGAAGAACATATGATGAATATAATATGATTGGATGTTCTATGATATTATGTATGTAATTATAATTTGATATCCATTCCATTTTAATTTTTATATAGTTACTAATGCATAAGAATATATTCATATTCGACTCCTTTGTTTGCATTAATCCTAGAACTTCAAACACTTCTCAAATAGATATATAATTAGTCTCATGCACTAATTTTTCTAACAAACCTAATCCCATAAATCAACATCAATATATGGATGATTTTTTACATAATTTCCCCTAAGAAACCAACAATCTAATCATGCAAAACAACCTACAAAATAAATCAACAACCTTTTCAAGACAACCACACTAAGTAATCCTCAATTTCAACCCCTCTAAGTACTCTATAATTCTCTCATCTAAGTTCTAATGAACTAAAATAGTAAATAAATCCTCTTGTCTTCAACCTATAAGAAATCAACTAGGAAGTTGGCCTCCTTCAATCCAAGTGGAAACAAGTGAATTTATGTTTCTCCTTCAAGTGTGGCACCAAATCTATAGATTTAGGAATAAGGTCAAAGTTATTTAGCTCCTCCAAAGTAATTCCCTCCAAATGTGTTGGTATTTTTCAAGAGCTTAGTCAAGCATGAATAAAGGAGTCAAAGTGCAACTTCTCCAAAGTAACTCCTTCCACCTAGCCACCACAATGAAAGAAAGCATTTAAGATAATTATCCTTAAGGAGTATGGAACTCTAATCAAGGGCCATGGAATACAAATGAGATTTACTTATGTGTATTGAGTAAGAAACATGAAAGCAACCTAGCATCTCAAGCACTATCATGAAATTATGATTACTGACTTTCATGGAATGTCATAAATAAATATGTGTCAAATGAATCTTTTTACAAATTTGAATCCAAAAATAGTTAAAATCCAAATAAAAATAACATCAGTTATATTTGAATATTTGAAAAATAAAGATTGCCCCTACATATAAAAATGTAATATTAAGCCACAAATATTTAAAATTATAACTAAAATATTTTTAATTAATGTTGATGACAACCCAAAAATACTCTTAAACTACACATTTATTTATGTTTAAATTTTTTTGAGAAGGCTAAGTCAATAAACAAATGCCCTTTAAGTTTCTAGTATTGCTTCCCTTACAAATGATTTCTCATTCCAAGATCAAACAATTATATTTAATGAATGTTATCCATCTTTAGTTGGAAATTAACCAAAGATTTTCTTAAAGAAATGTTGTCTTGTCATGCTATCAATGTTGTCCCCTAGATGACAGCTGAACCTATTTGTTTTCTGAACTGATGTAAGTTTTTCACTTTAAATACAAGCTTATTATTAAAAAATGGAAAAAGATTGTAGGGAAATTTTTTTTTTTATTTTTAAAAAAGTTAAACGTTTCAAGCTGGCCAAAATATAACGTGTCAGGAAAAGCTTAGTTTCATAGGATTATAATACTAATTTAAAACAGCAAGAAAGAAAAGAAGATAATTGTAATCTTTCGTTAAATCGGATTTTTATATTAATGTAATATCAGCTTTTAATTATAAAAATGATTGTTCTGTTTTGTAAAATCTTAATTCTCCATCTCTGTATGGTTTTAGAAATGTTTATTTTATATCGTTTTTTCTTTATTTCATACAGTAAACATTTCTTTCTTTCAGTTTTCTTTTTCATCCTGATGATGGATCATGGAACTTGATCTGAAACGATGATGCAAATAAATCCACATAGTTAAATCCAAAAAAATAACTCTCTTATCAATATAAACTATGAAAATCTAATATCTCTAATCTCCTATATTAAGAACTTATATGCTCATTAAATATATAAATCTGGTAGAGGAAACAAACAAGACAAGGACAAGAATAAGTGGTAACCAGGTGGGATCTGTCTAGGCCACGCACATATCTGTTCGAAAACATAAAAATATAATTGTTGGAATTATTTTGAATAGACATATTAATTCAAATTTTCGACCTAAACATATATTTTTGACAAGATGTCTCAGATTTTCAATTCATGGAACCAGACCAAAACGTACACCACAAAGCATGGACAATATGCAGATACATTATTGCATCTGCATCTATTGTAAGACTTGTTTCATCACTTTCTTTTTTAACTGTCAAAGTTGGTGCAGATGTATTATTGCAAGAGCTAAACGACATCAGGCAATCTGATTTTCATGGTACATTCTGTGGATCAGATCATGTAAGCACATGACTTGAACTAACTCTCGGGAGAGAAGCAGTTACAACCCAACATCTGTTGCGTATCTAAATTGATATGATGGATTCCAATTTCATTTAGAATCGTGTGATTTTAAAAAGCACCATGTTTGTCAAAACTTGTCTGGACAACGGACTAAACATTATGGAACTATTTTTCAGTCACAGTTTTGAAGTACAGCAGTTCTATACTCTGTAGCCTCTGTCATATCAAATCTTGTCTTGCAGCATAGAAGAAATCATTTGTACAAACAAAGAGTAGCTTGGTAAATTGGGCGAAGGTAAAACGCCCAAAAGTTTTAAAACAAACAGCTTCGACATTTGGTTATAATATATTAATATATTAATCCTTACGTGTAGTTTTGATTGTAGAGTAAGCATTCTGTTAGTATCAAGCGCAAGGATAATCAACTTGATTGTATATAGGGTTAAAAACTTCAAAACATAACAAATTTTGAATAAAAGCTACAGTGCACCCAAGTTTATGTTGCAGACTACAGAGGTGCTTATCAAATTTGATAATATATTTAAAGAATTATTAGTTTCTCTTTTGTTTGCATTGTTTTCTTCATGGTAGTTTCCCTATATTTACTATGAAAATGTCTATTCCTAGCACCTTAACTGTGTTTTAGCCTTCACACTTTATGTTATGATCTTGTGTTGAGTGGCTGCAACCCATGCTCAATAACTTGTGTCTCCATAGTGTTAAAGTTAGTGATAACTGGTCCCATTAGCTTGTAACTAACACTTGAATTGATCACTTTTCTTTTACCATTCACCTAGTACTGTGTACTATAGGGACCATGTGCCAAATTTTAAGTGGCCTTGAGTTGAAACTACTACCATCGAATCTTTGTTGTTACTAATGCACCATCCGATCTCACTGTTAATTAACAGAATGGTGACAAGTTGACAATTCAACACATAGCCTTAGTATTACATGGTGTCGAGGGGTGTGAAGCTCATTAGTTTTTATTTAAGTAGAACCTTTGCATTTCCATTCTTATGGAAAATTGAAATAGTCTAGATTTAGAGAATATTATAAAAGCTATATGTAGAATGTAAATACCAGTTAAAATTCAATATTGAGAATATGAAGAGATTAATATAAAAATGTCTATTTAATGATAAGAAAGAGCTATAGTAAATGATTTTATGGTTTTCAAATTGAATGAAGATGAGGATAAGACGTAAAATCTGTTTAATGGTGAAGGATAGGGTTTGCATCAAAATGATGAACCACTAATCTCACCACTAAAATATTCAATTATAAGGGCCAAAACATGCAAATAACAATCAGAAACTAACCCTAACTGCTATAGCAATGAAAAGGGAAGTTTTTAGAGCTCAAAATGATGTGTACCTTACTGCAAGAAGGTTGTTTTTAGGGCACAAAGGACTCATTCGCCTTTAGTGGCGAATGGGTCCCTGTTAGAGTTTCTAAATTGAGATTTGAATTATTTTTCTTAATGTTTTCACTCTCATATCTCTGGTTGTCAGCTCCCAAAAACCTGTAATAAATTATGTAGCTTCAATTCCATCTTCTTGCACTATGAAGGTCAACTTTGCAACATGACAACTTTTGTAATTTTTCTTTAAACTTCTTCTCCACTTGATCTTCAACCTGTAAATCTGCGAACACACATTCAAGGGGAGAAAAAACTTGTTGATTGTTAGTGAATAGGGGTATACCTTGGTCAAACCCCTTTTAGGTAATTAAACCAAATGATGAGATAATGAAATTGAAGCATGAAACATGAAATATGTAATTGATGATACCTTGGATGTTGTCTTGGAGTATAAATCTGCAAACTAACATGAAGTGGCCATTAAGAATGTAGATCTTGATCCTTGAATAAGATGTGAAACAATGATTGCAAGTATATCTTCAATGCTACATCAACTATCTTAGCTCAACAACATGCCTGAATGCACTATGTCTTAGACATGATGAAATGATCTTGAATTGTTGCAATAAAACTTTGATAATCTGTCTTGAAATGCCTTTGGAATGCTCTAATGCTTGAAAACTTGAATGCTTAGGCCTCTTGTAAACTTGCTAGGAGAAACTAAGTGAATTAACCCCTTATTTCTACTAAATTTAGATATTAACCCCGAAATTCAAATAATTAAATCTGACACCATATTTGGAAATGAATATTATGAAAATTTTGCTAGAATTAAATTCAAAAATGGGGTCCTTATTAAGGGAGGACACATTTGCTACCTAGGGCAAATGGGTCCTGGCACAAATTTTCAAGACCTTGCCTTTGGGAGGATAAATAACATCAAAAACCCATGTCAAATATGTAAATAAAGGGGGGTCCTATTAAGGGAGGATCCCTTCGCCATTAAAGGCGAATGGGTCCTAGCACCATTTTCTAGGACCTCAAATTTTCCAAATTAAATGTTTTACAATTTGAATATTGGGTGTCGGGATGGATCTTTTGGAAGGTGTCATAAATAAGGCTTAAATTTGAATTAAAGAGGCTAATTAACTCTAATTGAGGTCACAATTAATTAATAAGACCCTAGGTAAGTGTGAAAGTGTGTTACAACACTTTACAACACCTTAAATAAGGTACATTTTAGGTACATTTTATTTGAAAAAGGGACCTATTAGGCTCCATTAATTAAAGAAACCCTAGAAAAGTGTGAAAGTGTGTTAGAACACTTTAACAAGGTACAATTTAAGTACATGTAATTTAAAAAGGGGAACTAGATTAATGTGAATGTGTACAACACATTACAACAATAAACCAAGGCACAATTAAGTCAATTATTAGGTTAATTATATATTAATTATTCCTAAATTAAGTGAGGAAAAGGGATACATTTTCCATTACTATATTTTTCCCTCACTTTAGTGAGAGGATGACCCCATGTCAAACTCACACTAAAGTAGACATTCAAAACACTTAAGTATGCAACAATAACAAAGATACATAGTCATACCCTGTCAAAAGCCAAAAAAGAAAAAAAAGAAAAAAAAGGATCAAACACAATCGTTTCAACATGATGTGGAACAGGGTTGTTTGTCTATAACATGTGTTGCTCACTCTAGGATAGTGGAACCTTAGTATGTCCACTAGGTGATTTGTCCCAATCATGTGTATGCTCACTCTAGGGTAGTGGAACCTCAGTCTGTCCACTAGGTGAGTTATCCCAATTATGTGTATGCTTACTCTAGGGTAGTGGAACCTCAATCTGTCCACTAGGTGAGTTATCCTAATGAGGTGGTTTAGTGAGAAATTCATTCCAGCGTGTTGGCTTCTCATCATACTAACCCTACCAAACCTATCCTCATGATAACTTCAAAAGGTGCACCACAATGTAAAGCTTTTGTAAATTCTTTTGAATGTATGTAAAAAAAAATTAAAGGGGATTTTGCTTTGTTCATGTAAGTTCTTCTCCTTAGGGAACATTGTGCCTAATATCTCCAAGAGAGGACAAGTCAAGGATATTAGATCACCACTTATTGGATGCCTCGTTTGCATCATGCCATGAAGGGAGATCGTATGCTTAGAAATATCGCACTCTTGGAGGACATCAAACCCAATGACACCACCAAGAAAAGGACATGTCATAAGAAAAAAGAAAATCACACCATGAAATATGCCTAAAGATGTCATCGATGTATGCCCCCACTTTAAAGCAGTTGCTACACCATCACTGTGAGCAATTTCTTTAAAGTAGCAAATGTTTTTCCTAAGACATGAGAGCTTTCCTCAGAAAACCCTATGCCAAGTCATATGTTTCCAAAATAAGTTGCATCATGAAATAGGAAGGTTTTCCCCCACAAATACATAAGGGATCTATGGATTTGAGGTTAGTACGTCTTTGCTACAATGTTGTCATAGAGAATGGAACTATCATCATTCCCCAAATACTCATAGAACTAGAAGAATGACACATAGAGAGCGAAAGCAAGGAAAGAGCCTTTCAGGTCAACATGGAAGAGACCTAAATGTTTCGATGCCTTGCATCATCCCCTAAAAGAAAACACAAGACCAATGAAAAATGTTTACGACATAGAGAAGAATAAAGGTACATACAGAGGAATGCACAAAAAGAGAGAGAGATACATCAAACAAAACATCACAGGGGATCACATTATGCACATGCAATCACATAAAGAAAACATGAAAAAGAAAGACTAGTAAGGAACATGCGAGTCAACCTAAAGTAGGTCGTCTACATCCCAATCTCGGTCTATATAAACGGAAGGCGAACAAGTATCCAAATGGACAACGACAAATGCATTACTAGGGAAAGGCTATCAAATTCTTGCCCCCACTTAGTGCAAGGCAAGAATGAGCTGAGGTAGGTGATGAGAATAAGCTCCTTGCATCAAAGAAAATGATTTACAATAACTTGTGTAAAACATGTAATAGTGAGAATGTTTAAGATACTACAACTATTACATGGCAAGGAGTAGAATGCATGCTTTAAGGGACTATTTCTATGATATCAAGTTGTTTAAATAACCATTGTAAAGCACGACAATCATCGGTAAAATTTCCAAGAGTTCTCTGGTATCGACAATGTGGAACATTTTCATCTTTAGGATATGGTTTTGGCGTTTCTTGCATGGATGGTAATGTTATAAGTCCACAATGTAGAAGTATCTATAAATTCCTTTCAATTGCAGTTGGTAGATAAGGAAATTGTAGTTTCTTTAATTTGTAAGACATTTTGCACTTGCTAAATTCACCAATTTCCCTAGGTGGATATAGGGTAGGAGGACCCAAGATGACCTTGTCTTCTTTATCATTGTCCTTAGGAGGCATTGGTTGCTCTTTAGGAAGGAGGACACTTATCGGAGGAGGATTGAAGACAATCCTATCATTGTTAGGAGGCCTCAGTTGTTCTTTAGGAAGAAGGTCACTTATGTCGAGGGGAGGATCTTGATATCCTAACCCTTTGGTATCTTCAATTGGTATTTTCTCTAAGAGTTAATGAATTTCATGCTCACTTGTATCACATCTTTGCTTACTTAAGATCATGAATCCTTTGTTATATGTCTATTCAAGGTTAATTGATGTGTTGGTTACTTTATTAACATAGGATGGTTGGATGTTTGGTTCAATAGAGGAACTAGGTTCGCCTATTGTAGGGAACTTAGGCTCAACTTGTGACTCAATTTTAGGGTGTAAAAGACTAAACATCTCAAGTTGTGTTGGTTGTTTCATGGAAGGATAAAAGGATGCATTGGACTCAAGGTTGCTAAGGCAATCATTTATGAATTCATTCATGTTGCAATCATCTTCTCCAATGATGTCAACAACACGAGGAGGACATGCATTAGGATTTGTGTGAGCATGAGTGAGTTCAATTTCATTAGGGTCATTGCCAAAAACACGGCTTGAAACATCAACCAAAGAAAACAAGGACTTCCACACATTTCTTAAACACTTGTCCATTTTCAAATTTTTATATCCAAACATAGTATTTTGTTGATTACAAATGCAATAAACTAAAAATGAAATGTTGTAAATGTAATTTTGAATTTTGACAATGCACCAAATGAAGCAATTTAAGCTATATGCAATGAATTTGATGAAACAAGAAACCAGGAAATTGAAATAGGAAAGTAAGAGTAGCAAACAAAATCCTAAAACTGATATTTCAATTTCCAAAAAATGCAGATCAAAATCTAACAGGGACTCATTCGCCAATAAGGGCGGATGGGTCCTAGTCAGGTACTTTTGAGATGTTTTTACTGATTTCAAAGTGATTTTTACTACTTTTTCAGATGCCAAAGAGTTCAGGTTTAACCTGATCAGTGACACATTCACCAATAAAAGAAATGGGTCCTTGATTAGGGTTTTGCAACTATTTTTGAATGATTTTCAAGCTTTCAATAATGTCTCTCAGTTCTAGGTCTGAGACAGTAAGTTTCAGTTTTAGATTTTCCAAAAATGCAATGTGAAAATGCAATGAAATAATGAATGTAAAGACCTAGGTTGAAATGCAATTTTGTTTTTATTTTCAAATGCAATTGTATGAGATCTAAATGATATGCAAGATGACTAATTTGTTTTTGTATTTTTCAGATTTAGAGAGATGCAAAATAATGCAAATTTAAACCCTAAATGAGATCTATGCAAATGAATGCAAGATCTAACATAGGATGCAATGAAAGACTTCAAAATTAGAAAATTGCAATATTCAATGAGTCGGGTTCACCAAAATAATTAATGGTGAAGGATAGGGTTTACATCAAAATGAGTTAATCAAAATGATGAACCACTAATCTCACCACTAAAACATTTAATTATGAGGACCAAAACATGCAAATAATAATTAGAAACTAACCCTAACTGTTATAGAAATGAAAAGGGAAGTTTTTAGAGCTCAAAATGATGTGTACCTTACTGCAAGAAGGTTGTTTTTAGGGAACAAAGGACTCATTCGCCTTCAGTGGAAAATGGGTCCCTGTTAGGGTTTCTGAAATTGAGATCTAGGTTATTTTCCTTGATGTACGCACTCTCAGATCTCTGGTTGTTAGCTCCCAAAAACCTATAATAAATTTTGTAGCTTCAATTCCATCTTCTTGCACTATGAAGGTCAACTTTGCAACATGACAACTTTTGTAATTTTGCTTTAAACTTCTTCTCCACTTGATCTTCAACCTGTAAATTTTCAAACACACATTCAAGGGGAGAACAAATTGTTGATTGTTAGTGAATAGGGGTTCACCTTGGTCAAACCCCTTTTAGGTAATTAAACCAAATGATGAGATAATGAAATTGAAGCATGAAACATGAAATATGTAATTGATGATACCTTGGTTATTGTCTTGGAGTATAAGTCTGCAAACTAACATGAAGTGGCCATGAAGAATGCAGATCTTGGTCCTTGAATAAGATGTGAAACAATGCTTGCAAGTAGTTCTTCAATGCTACATCAACTATCTTAGCTCAAGAACATGCATGAATGCACTATTCCTTAGACATGATGAAATAATCTTGAATTGCTGCAATAAAACCTTGATAATTTGCCTTGAAATTCCTTTGGAATGCTCTAATGCTTGAAAACTTGAATGCTTAGGCCTCTTGTAAACTTGCTAGGATAAACTAGAAGTGAATTAACCCCTTATTTATATTAAATTTAGAGATTAACCCCGAAATTCAAATAATTAAAGTTGACACCAGATTTGGAAATGAATATTATTAAAATCCCACTAGAATTAAATTCAAAAAGGGGGTTCTTATTAAGGGAGGACCCATTCGCCACCTAGGATGAATGGGTTCTGGCACAAGTTTCCAGGACCTTGCCTTTGGGAGATGAAATATCATCAAAATTCTATGTCAAATATGTAAACAAAGGGGGGTTCCTATTGAGGGAGGAATCATTCACCATTTAAGTTGAATGGGTCCTAGAACCATTTTCTTACATTGCAATAGTAAACTCAAAGTTACTGTAAGATTCTACTAAGTAGAGCTTCAACCATGGAGGAAAAGAACAATCAATCATAACCCACTAATCAATAATATTTTATTCACTTGTAGCAACAATAGCATACTATAGGGGTTGATCTTGTAGTGTGTTGGTTAAGTTGTGGCATTGTTGATATTACCACCAAGATTCAAATCCCCACTAGGTTACTGTGATTGCAGGCGTGTACCTTTATTGAGCCATTGTGCTCACGGATTGTAAATTGTTGCAGACACTAGCTAAGTTGGTGTACTTGTGGACTTTGTGCCCTTTTTGGACTACCGTGCTCATGGATTTGGTTGGTTGTCATTCCTTCATGCAGGAGATGAGGTCCCCAATTAATGGCCTTAATGATTGATAGCTCCAATCAAAAACATAAACCCATCAAAAAAATAAAATAAAAAATAATAGCATACTGTAGGTAGGTAGTCAAAAGCTTACAAATATAAGTTTTAACTTATGGTAGTTTGTACACTATTAATCTTGTATTGTTGTCTCTCAAAAGGAAATTCATAGGTGAAAATGTGTAATCTTGGGACAACAAACCCTGCTCCCCTGTCTGTTAGTCATAGTCCATCATGGTGGACTATTGTTTTTTGTTGTCAAGACCACTTATATAATCTGTAGGACATATCTGTGTTCTGGGTTGGACCTGGTGAAAACCGTTTGAATGTGAGATTGATCGGTGGGGATCATAGGTAGTAATGTACTAGAATATTCTAAGCACTCATAGCTTAGGTAGTTGGTGATTTTGCAAATCTAGTAAATATGAAAATTCTGTTTAGAATGTGATTGTCTATTATAGATATTGTCTATTGTTTCTCCACATTTATTGAAAGAATTGATGATATTATTCCTCTGATAATTGATATATTATGGCTCAACAAGATTAAGATATATTTCATTAAGGAAATAAATCCAAATGATGGTCCAAGATTGGAAATCATATTTATTTTTTGGGTCACTAGATTGTGGAAGTGATGTAGAAAAAGACGTTCATTGAATGCATGTTGTACATAAGGTATTTGAGCTAGAGTAATAAATGTACGGAAGCCACGTGTAATTGGAGGTGTACTGTACTAGTTTTAGGGTTTGCATATCAAGGATGAGATACGCTAGTGTCATGAGCATCTCTTCCTTTAACTTATTTGAAGGAGGTGAATTCTCTATAGGATTTAAAACAAGTGCCATTTAATGTCATAGTACTTCCTTTGAAATATTGTAATAAAAGAATTTGTTTTGTATTAGAGTTGATTTTGTCTCTAATAAAAGAATTTATTTTTATTAGAATTGATTTTTTCTTTAATATTGTAAGTGTTAGAATGATATTTATAATAAATTTATATATACGTTAAGTTTAGAATTTGGTAGATGTTCAGAAACAACATTATTTAATCATATAGTACTTATTTTAAACTATTGTAATAAAAGAATTTGTTTTGTATTAGAATTCATTTTGTCTCAAATATTGTAAGCATTAGAATGATATTTATAATAATTTTATATATGCGTTAAGTTTAGAATTTAGTAGATGTTCACAAACAATGTTATTTAACCATATAGTACTTATTTTAAACTATTGTAATAAAAGAATTTGTTTTGTAATAGAATCGATTTTGTTTGTAATATTGTAAATGTTAGAGTGAAATTTATAATATATATATATATATGTATGTATGTATGTATACATTAAGTTTAATTTGGTATATGTTCTTAAACAAACAATGCCATATAATCATATAGTACTTCTTTTAAAATATTGTAATAAAAGAATTTATTTTATAATAGAATTGATTTTGTGTAACACCCCACCACGAAACCTAGAGGACAACACGCTACAACACATAAAAATGGAGCAATTTTTTTTTTTGAAGTGTAACATACTAGAGTTTGCAGATGATACAATAACTTGTATTATAACCTAAGTCCTCTAAGGCTTTATGACTACGCTACTAGAATCCCATTAACTAAATAAAACAAGAATTGTAAATCATCTCATTGAACAAATTTCATCTAACGATGTCAAGATCATTTAATCCATCTCATTTAAATGATCTACCAATGAGAATCATCCATATCATATTATTCATATAGTAACGTTCATGATCATTACAATTAACTAACATGTACAAGATGCAACATTTACAGTATCCATTATAAGAGAGAGTTCACAATTGATTACAAAATTACATCATTACAATAGTGCTTCTCGAGATTAATAGGGAAGAATATACATTTGAGTACAATGCATGATGCAACTAATTTATAGTACAATACAAACACATGTAAGTTATTCCACTTGAACTAGAACAAGTGCAAAATCCCACATCTCCATGAGCAGTCACCATGAACACAAACAACAACAATGGAAACCCAATGGAGTACAAGACACATTCCACCCGACCATGTGGAACCCTAAGGTCCACCCCCTGTGCTAGGAGATAGCAATAAGGTCCCACCACAAAATAGGTAAGAAGACAACAGAACAACACAAGGGCTAACATGACTCCAATCTATAAGTACCTTATAATAACATACAACAATGACACCACTTCCAGAGGCACACAAACATCAAAGGGAAATACAAGACAAGGGAATCCTAGGTTGCAGTAGTGGAGAGTGTCATCGCATGGTCCTGGCATGGGTTATACTAGCTACCTCTCACTAGGTGTTGACCCCCATCTATGGTTATCCTAGCTGCCTCACACTAGGCACTAGCCCCATAGGGTAACATGTATGCGGAACCAACTTCCTTTCATGGGGACAAGGAAGTTGATCTTGCCAACTAGGCCTTTTCAACCCATCCTTAGCATAAACGAGCACTACAGGAATGGGTGAGGCATCTAATTATCTTAATTAGAGTTAGATTCTACCCAACCCCTTAGTTTATTAATTAGGTTATCACTTGTTTAAGAAACTCCCATATGGGTTATCCTAGTCACCACTTTGTGTGACAGCCCCCATTGAGAGCCACTTCCCCTACTAGCAACTAGAAGACCCATTAAAACCAATAGGGCAAGCCATAATGCACACAAAATGAAAACCACAAAAGTACACATCTTGAGCAAGGCATGGACCATCTCACTCTCAATACACAACATTAATAACAAGTAAGAGGTGCATGGCTAAAGAGACGCAATAACACAAAGCAAGTGTAATATCAACCATTTCAAAGATCAAACACCACAATTCAGCCAAAATATATTTTCCCAAACCTCTGGAAGCCTCCCAATTTCATTTAACACAAAGAACTCTACTTTAACAATTTCAATAATACTCCAATATCCAAAAAGCAACCATGATGCATCGTACATGCAACAATTCCACTAATAAACTTATAAAGTATATCAAAAGAATATAAAAGGCATCATCACTCGTATTTGACAAAGGGGAATAAATCTAATTTTCTCATTTAACTAACTACCAATTATTTAAATATAAAACACATGATCTACCTTAGCATAGACCAGTTTCCAAATTCATTCTCAATAAGATCTTCAATCTTGAAAAGGCATAAATATGTTTCAATATTTAAATATATACATAACCTAACTATTGGAATACAATTTTCTAACCAAATAAATCAACTTTCTTATAAAGTTTCCCAATTCAATTATCTAACACAGTCAACTAACTATGAAGACTGGTTTATTCTTTAACAAAACCATAATATATGTATATATGTATTTCTATATATATATATATATATATATATACATATAAATTTATAAGTTGCTAGAATGTTGTTTATATCACAGTTCAAAATATAAATCATATACCTAGATATTTGAATACATGTATATATATATATATACATTTATATATATATATACATTTTTATATATATATACAATCCAAATGTCGATATTAAACTATATGTACAGCATAGCGAAAAAAAATGCAGAGCATATTTAATATGCAATATGCATATGTGGTATCGAATGCCAACATAGAATCGTATTTATCGATTACCATTGTTGTGCATGCAAATCAAGTTGAAATGTATCTAAAATGAACTACCATTTTATTGTGTTAACCTTGATTGCAACTATAACATATAGAAATTGAATCCCAATCAAATTTCATATTCATAGATTATCAACAGAGGCAGTAAAAGTGAAATCCTGTTATATAGCAATTGCTAACATATGATACCTACATCGAAGGAAGCGGACAGGATTACGAACACCAAAAGAACAAAGCAAACCATTGAATCTTTAGATTTGAGTTACCCTTCAAGAGCAAAAGAATAAAATTCTTAACCATCGACAAGGCAATTGATTTTCATAGGAAAGATCAAGTTTTGATGCCAACAAACAAATAGATTTTCATCAGAATAATTAAAGATAAACGCCCATCCAAAGGAGCATCTTTCAATTACTTAGCACACGGTTTAACAACAAACACAATGCAAGAAACGTAGAGAATTAAGGAATGGTGTCCTCTGTTTCCAACACATGGAATGAAATTGCATATACAATCTAAGATCAAGGGTACGACACAGAAGTAGAACAAAATTGAAATCTTCAAAAAAATCCTTAAAAATTGTTGAATATCATACAGTATAACCATCAATATACATATGCAGCCCCTAATATGATTGTGGCTTATTCAATATCAAAAGAATAGATGCAGAGAATGAAATTCACATCAGGGAACCTTGCATGCCAAGCATAGTGAATCAAATGTAACCCTTATTACAAGCATCAAATTCCTTCATATAACAATTTCCCCAAATACCAACATACTGTTACAAACATAATTTGTAGAAAATAAGTTGTATTATATAACATCTCTTATATTCCATGCATGAAAAGAAACCACAACATACAATATCCATCGATTCCCAAGTATAGTGTGTGAAAATTGAATTCCAACATAAGTAATGTCAGTGGTTGAATGGATGAGATGGCGCAAATAGGGCATAGCACAAACAGCGAACTCATTGAAGGAATTTCATGAGAATTGACTTTGCATGGTCTGTGATTTATCTATTGTTTGTTACAAGACAAGGGCAACACCAATTAACTAGTGCTAAAGCCAAGACATCGGACAATTCATGCCAAACATAAATCTAACCAAAGGACTCGAACCAAGGTGAAATCAGCTTGATTGCTATTAGAAGGAAGGCGTTGGGGTTGGAATTATACACACCAATATCAATATTTTGAAGAATGACTTAGAATGATTTACAGAATACACACAAAATGTTTTGTAGAGATATCCCAAGAAATTCTTTCAGAGATCTTTTATAAATTATTTCAATGCAAGATTAAACAAAGGTGAAAATCAGAAAGCAGTGGAACCTGATTAAAGTCATTTAGCTAGGCTGAAAATTGATGCAGAGCTCTCTACTTCCAATTTGAAGCTTCAACACACTTCCAGAATTTCAATGACACTGCAAGACCCAATTCCCAAACCTCCAAAAAACCAGAAAAAGAGCTTTCAAGATTCAAGAAACATTCACGAGAAGAGACAAACAAGATTAGTTTCCAGAAAATATGCCAAAACCCCCTTTCTTTTAGCCACTTAACTAATTTATTTACCACTCCCCACTCTCTACGTTACTGCATGCCATCTAAATTTATTTTTTTATTTTATTTTATTTTCCCATTACTATTTTCCACCACTCCTCAATATGTTTATTAATAAACCTATCTTCATTTATTTGCACACCATAATTAACTTTTAAAATATTTAATTTATTAATTTAATCTTCCATTTTAATTTTGTTTACACAATACCATAATTAATATATTTATTTTAATATTTCTTTATTAACTCATACTCTTAATTTATTTAAACCAAATAAAAGCATTAATTAATATTTTATTTTATTAGAACCATAATCATATAAAAGCATTTATTTAATTATCAATGATTCCCTTTTAAACTTCATTAATATTTATTTTAATGTAATAATTAATCAAAGCACAAATCAACCAAATTAATCAAATGAATAGAATTCCAAGCAATACCTAACCTCACAGCGAAGACAGAAAACAAGACCACGATAATAGAAACGAACACTACCAAGGTAACAATGAATACTCATCCTCGTCAAAGATGATGGATCAACAAGTGACAACTGCAGCAAATATCTGGGCCTAAATTTGATGGTCAAACGGCCGTCGGCGCACTTGCATAATTGGACTTATTTTACAGAAAATTGTTTTTTATAAAAAAAATAATTAAAAAAAATTACAAATATATTTTTTTGAAAAAAAATATATATAAAACTTTATTTAAAAACAGTTTTTTAAAAAGTGGAAAGCCCATGGTGGCAGGGGCGGTACCCCTGCGGTACCACCGCCGTAGGTAAGAGGGGCCCGAGGGCCTGCCACCGACGGGTGGCGGTACCCTCGGGTACCTCTTTAAAAAAAAAATTAAAAAACAAACTTTTATAAAAAACTGCGCTTTTTTTTAAAAAACTTTTTTTGAATGATTTTTTTTTAAAATATTTGCAGAAAAAATCAAATGATTTTAAAAAAAAAATCACCTCAAACTGCGTGCAGACGGCGAACAGGGTCGTACGGGTAAAAAAAATTCCTTAGAAATCAACTGGACCAAATATAGGCGTGTTTACAGTCAATCTTTAGGTTTTTGGCCGCTCCAAATGCAACGGTGAGGTTCGTTTGGGCTCAAAATGCTCCAAAAAAGTGAGCACCCCCTGGATCTGGCAAAAAAATATTTTCTTCAAACCCTCACAAATCTGACAAATGGAAGCCAAATTTGATGAAACAAAGGTCAATCTTGACTATTCCGGCAGCTCTAGATTCAATGGAGAGATCTGATTTGATCCTGGATGCACTGAAAACGCCCACCTCTTGGATCAAAAAATGAAAACCCCAAACCCTTGAAGCTCCAAAAAATCCTTCAAAACATGAACAAGAAGCAACAAGTCTAGAGCTCTTATACCATGTAGAAGTTGAGAAAGCCAACTTCACAGACCCCGAAGATCACCTGCATGCAAATAACTTGTCACAGAAAGGAAGAGATGGAGACAAAAAATCAAGGGTGCTCTGTAAGCTTCAAGAGAGATTGCATTGACTTAAATAAAATAATTACAAATATCAATCCTTAAAAGGAGATCATGCAAAACCTAAAAGCAACCCTAATAGGTAGACATTTAATAATTAATATAATTATTAAATGTCACAATATACAAACTAAAGTGAAATCTTAAGAGAGGAATAAAGGTAACTTAATTAACATAATTAAGTTAAAACCTTTACTCTAACATTCCCAAACCTCCAAAAAACCAGAAAAAGAGCTTTCAAGATTCAAGAAACATTCACGAGAAGAGACAAACAAGATTAGTTTCCAGAAAATATGCCAAAACCCCCTTTCTTTTAGCCACTTAACTAATTTATTTACCACTCCCCAATCTCTACGTTACTGCATGCCATCTAAATTTATTTTTTTATTTTATTTTATTTTCGCATTACTATTTTCCACCGCTCCTCAATATGTTTATTAATAAACCTATCTTCATTTATTTGCACACCATAATTAACTTTTAAAATATTTAATTTATTAATTTAATCTTTCATTTTAATTGTGTTTGCACAATACCATAATTAATATATTTATTTTAATATTTCTTTATTAACTCATACTCTTAATATATTTAAACCAAATAAAAGCATTAATTAATATTTTATTTTATTAGAATCATAATCATATAAAAGCATTTATTTAATTATCAATGATTCCCTTTTAAACTTCATTAATATTTATTTTAATGTAATAATTAATCAAAGCACAAATCAACCAAATTAATCAAATGAACAGAATTCCAAGCAATACCTGACCTCACAGCGAAGACAGAAAACAAGACCACGATAATAGAAACGAACACTACCAGGGTAACAACGAATACTCATCCTCGTCAAGGATGATGGCTCAACAAGTGACAACTGCTATCTCTATCAATGATTTCCATTGGGTTTCAGGCACGCTCAAACCTGGAAATTTAGGTGGAGTCGATGCTTGGTACCTGCAACCTATAGCAAACCACACAGTCAAGCATGTACATAGTCAAACAGTCCAACACACCGTGAAGGGAAAGTTGCAGCGTCATAAGGCACTCACAAGTGAGTGATGTGACACTATTCCCCTTCACCAGAATACATTAATGCACACTAATCATATGCTAATAAACATGGTATGAACAATCATCAAATAATCACATGATGCACATAACAAGATCAATCCGCATAATCCATTAAATCCATATACTAGTCATAGCATAAGCATAAAACATCAGTGATAAAACTATCATCATAACTGTGAATCCAACACCAAGCAAGGTATCATAATTTCCAAATACAAACAAGTAATTGTCAGTAACAAAGAGAAAATTGAGGGGCGCTACATTTTTTCTGTAATATTGTAAGTGTTAGAATGAAATTTATAATAATTTTATATACATGTTAAGTTTGAATTTTGGTAAATGTTCATAAATAAATAAACGTTCAATTTGATAATTTCACATTTACTAATATATTTGAATCTCATGATAAAATTTTGAATCCATCACTTTTATTTTCTCTCATAATATTCTCTTGTTTCTTGTTTCAAATTTGTTATTTTATATAATTTGTCTTTTAATTCTCTTAAACATATTAATTTTAATGAAGGATGAAGTAATGAGTGATTGTACCAAACTTTTATTCTTATTGCATCTTTGGGAATTATAATTGTTTTTTTCCTTACCAAAAGTAAAATGGTGAGAAAATTATTTTAACCAAAAATAAAATGATGTGATAATTATTTTGAAATATCATTGTAATAGATGTAATAATTCAATCTTTAGCTTTGTTATCCTTTCTCAATCAATGTGTTAGGGATTTGGTCAAAATTGATAAATTATTTTATCTTGGTCTAGAATGTATTTCCCATGTGTGAGTTTGATGAGATTTATTGGTGTATTATTTCCCTCCTCCTCAACATGGTCTTCTTCCTTTGTTGACCCCTTCATTTCCTTGCTGAATTAGAATTAGACTTTGAAGGGTGCTCATTGGAGTTTCAAGATATTCTATACTCTTGTCCTAGGTGTTAGTGTTAGGGGATGTCCAAAATACTTATGTTTTCCTTGTGTACGTCAAATTTTTGGGATGGTCCAATACTCATACCAAATATTAGTGTTAGGGGATGTTTTACATACTTGTCTTTGCCTTGTGTATGCCAAATTTTTGGGATATTCTATAATCATATCCTAGGTCTAATGTGCAAGGAAGGTCCGACATGAGTGAGAGATTGATAGAGAAATATGGAGGCATCAATGTTAGTTGGAACCTAATGAAATGAGGCACGTATGCTTGTCAAGGCCATATGAAGATTACTGCTTGTGTATGGTAATTTGAAAAACAAATAAAATGAGCCTATGTTGAGGATTTGCAAGATTGCATGAATCCCTCTAGAAGCTCAAGAATTGTAAGGAGCCTAACATGTTATTAGAAGAAATAAATAGTACATATCAAAGGTGTGAGAGATATAATGCATAACTTGTCCTAAGGCCCGATAAAGTAAATGGAAAATATTTCAAAATTTGTAAAGGCTAGATGGATCTTGATAATTTTAAATGGACAATATTTTTCCTATTCAAACATTACAAGGTGCTAAATGAAAGTGGCATGACCCTTTTCCACCCACCTTATTGAATTTTCATGAATGCAGGGGCACTCTCTTTGCTACCAAATTATACCCTACTCCATCTAGTGCATCCATTTTTGAGGATTTTTGGTGTGAGTTGCTATTAACCATTGGTTTGGTATGTGTTAAAATGTTGTAATTAGGGTTTTTGCCTTATAATTGTTAAAGATAAAAAAAAAAATCACTTTATAAGAGAGATTGGTTCTTCTATGATGGTCCCAAAGTGGGATTTTTTAGGACTACGATTATTCTATATCCAACTATAAAAAAGAGGTGAGGCTTTAAAATATCTAAAGGATAAATAGTATTGAGTTTTATGTAGAGAATGTCCCTAGATCTATTTGTATGTATTTACTTTAGGTCTAGAAAAATTTAGCATGTGATTGGTAATAAATACAAATAGTAATAAATTGCTAAGAAATTATCAGTACTATAATTTTCCAAAGATAAGTACGTATAAGAAAAGAGTGAAAAAAAGAATGTAAGCATAACACCATCTGCATAAGTCCCCAAACACAAAATAGCTAACATTGACTAGAACAACTTACTTTAAAACTATGAATATCCCCCTTTTAATAACTAAAATAATTTAATTATCAAATAATACAATTAATTTCTTTCACGTTAGGTTGATAGTTGTCTCAATTCTAATAATTTATATATTGAAATTTTCTCTAGCAAATGTATTTGGACTACTTAAAATTTGAAAAAATCAACGTCGTTGTTGAAGTTGAATAAAAAAATTAGTCAGGAGAATCATAGATCTTGAGGAAAAATATTTAATAAGAGTTATTTTTAGCCTATGTTGGCTTGTGTTCATCATGATTCTAGTGTGGGGCTGGTAGTATTGTATTTGTGTAATGAATATTTTGAACATTGTGATAAATCAATGCACAAGGACCATTTGTTTTATCTCAGGAAATTATTCAATGAACTCAATATATGAAATTGATATCCTTGTGAGGGAATATTTTTGTTAGTTCCTGCCAAAGGGAAGGATACTATAGTCTTCACCTTTATTGACATGTCATAATTTTATTTTTATGAAAGAAGAAAAAATAATCTATTTCCCTAATGTTGTTTTTCCCCTTTTCTTTCAAAAAGAGTTTATTTCTAGCATTTTGATTGGTACAATTTATTTTATTTAAAACAATGAAAAATACAACCAATTGAATGTCATCTAGCTAAAAATTAAACTATTATCTAATATTTATATTTATGTGTATTGTGCACATTTTGTTTGGTGTCCAACTTGCCCATATGCATATCATACTTTGAGCATTAGAATAAAGTGTGGAAATCTATATCAAAGCATAAAGGATAAAGGACTTTGTATGTGTTGTAGTTGGAATTTTCATTGTATACATAAATGAAAAATGTGGAGGCATGTACAAGGCTCAAATGAGTATTATAAAAGTATACAACAACATATTTTTTTGAACTCCCTTTTGTAGTTATTAGTAGAAAATGCATTTTCTTCACATTTTACTATTGTGCCAACAAGTATGAACTAAATTAAGGAGTTATATTGTGTTTAATTTATGTTTCACTTCATGATGTTTAGCTATCAAATATACACCAATAGTATAAAGATCACTATTTCTATCTTAAACAATGTCAAGGCTATAATGAGAAGTGAAACTCTACAACCAATCACATCATTAATATTTTTTTAATAGTTTTAGTAAAAAAAATTGTATGCTAACTTTGTAAAAGATATATATTTAGTTTGGGTAGAAAAAAATTCAAACATGCAATTCTTTTACAAATACATATAGAAATAGCTATTTAAAATATTGGAGTTGATTGTTGAAACCCACAACTCCTAGAAATCACCTACAATCAAAGAACCTATCAAAAAGAGAGAAAAAATAAATTGATTTGATATGCAACCCCTGATAATTCTATTGATAAAAAAAAGTAATTATTGCAATATACAATAATGAATCCTTATATAAGGAAAAATAAACCCTCTAAGATGAAACCCTAAGTGAGGATTAAATTATATAATGACATGTGTCCTCATCTTATGACTTGAGACAAAAAATTATGCATGGCCTAAGTTTAGCTTAAGTATGATAGTGTAAAAGGGGACATAATAATTAATTAATTAGGTGAATACCTATTTAATCTAACAAAAACTCTCATTAGAATAGAATTTTCTAAAGGCAAGTATAAATAAACAAATAAAAAATTATATCAGATTATTTTACTTTTCCTTTTTTCCTTTATTAGTACCTAAGACTCCATTTTTCTTTTAACTTAAAAATTTAGGCTTATAAAACTCTCTAAGACTTCTCTAATGGTGATTTAAGCCAAGACAAACTAAAAATATCAACACTTACCTTATTTAAACTTGTATGACCACTCCCATAGACAAGTCCTGATGTTGAAGGTCCAACATCCACCTATTCATATTCAAATATGAATTTTAAGATTATCGTTTGTATAAGGAAACAATATTTACATCAACTAGATATTTACTATTTCTTTACTAATTGCATACATGTGGACTCAACATGACCACAAAATTAAGATTTTAAGGGAGGATAGATGAAGGATGATCGCTCTAACCTTGAAATTTTGTTACATACAATTTACATTAATTTTTAATCATGATAGATTAATATAGTTAGTCTTAGATTTCAAATAAAAATATAATAAATTAAATTTAACCATATTCAAAATTGCCTATCCATGAATGTAAAATATCTTGTCTAGCATCTCATATGTGAACACCATATCATCCAATATGGATGTGTCCTATGCTTGGCTCCATGCATCCTGAGCATCCTCAAACTCATAATCTCATATAGACCCACAATTTTGACAAAGTTAAGGTGATCATTAAGACCCTAACCTAAAGGCTTATTGTGTTGTAACAAGGTCAGTATGAGGGAGTTGATAGACTATAGATTCTTCACCTCAAAACTCACATTTTCAATGGAATGGATTGTGATGTGTTGAGTGTGTAGTCTACCAAGGGGTCTCATGTGCCTAGTCCTAGGCATGATGTGTCCCCTCTATATCATGTTTAGATCCCTTGCCTCTACCCTAGAATTCACACGTGTTAAAGTAATTTTAGATATCACTGAGGATAAACTCATAATAGAGTTTCCTAAAAAATACTATGGGACCTCATTATTGTTACTCAAAGGATGGTAAAAAACAATCAACCACCTCTCCTAAAAATGTTCTCTTATTCCTTAGTGTTGGTTTCAATGAATAGGGAACCTCTTGCAACTTGTGTGCAGGGATACATTGGTTCATGGATCAATGAACACCACACATAAATCATGTTTTAATGTTTTATTCTCTTTCTCTTGTTGGTAAAACAATTTTGTGGAATAAAATTAGCACACATTCTTCCTCCCTCTTATTAGACCACATGTTAATTTAGCCACTCACAAAATCTATATGAGATATGATACATTCCAATGAAGTGGCAAAGGTTTTCTGATGAGAATTAGTTATGTATTTGTATTTTTCAACCTAAGGATCAATCCTTGGAGTTTCTATTAACTATTTTTCAATTTCACCCTTAAGGTTTTCTTAGATTTGAGGATGTTGTCAAGGAATTTATGGAAAATTTTGTTGAGTTTTATTGTCAATTCTCTTCATTAGAGTTTTCATCAATTAGTGAACTAGGGTTTGAAGGATTTTCAAATCCTAAAAATTAAATAATATTCAATCAAAAAAAATTCCAAATTGGTATTCTATTCAATTTCTATAGTTAAAAACTAGAAAAACCTGCCTCCTTGACCTCACAAACATCGTGGTGCATTGTTTTGGTGACTTGATTGACTTCAAAATGTATGTGCACTATTCGTCACTTGTATTTGGCTACAAGAAAGATAGATGGTTGGTCTCAAATGAGCTCAATATATTTTATTTTCTATTTTTATCTTAGACATAATGTGAGTGTGTTATAATGCACTCACATTATGTCTTAGATGGACCAAAAACTGGTTGTGGACACTCTTTGGTCTCCCATCTTTCTACACATGCCCAATACTATTCCCACATGTAGTACTAATAATATTATACCTAATTTATGCTTTGTAGGTGTACAAAATTAAATTGAAACAAATTATCAATGTATGTACTTGACTTAATAATGGTATGCGCATTTAGAGAAATATGGCATGAATGACAAATTCATCACTAAAAAAATCTATCTATCAAGTGCCGATTTTTTCTATCAATAACCTAGACAATTATTTATGAGCTTTTGCAACAAATCACTTCAAATATAGTTGATATGACCACCTAAAAAAAAAATATTTCTCTAAACTATATGACCTTTTCCATTTTTAGAGGGAGCCAAACTGAGACTTAGAAATAAAATATCACTCTACAAACTTGTCTCTATATGTTCCAATTTTATCTTTCAATACTCACAACTTAAAAGCAAACAAAGAATAAATTTTACATCACTATAATTTAGTATAAGCTAACAATTTTTTTTGGTAAGATAAATATTTCTCCAACATTTTTTTCGTATTGAATCAATGCAAGGAATTTACAAAAAGAATGACAGCCATAAGTTATCCAAAAGGAGTTACAAAACAAAGACCAACTGTCCTCAAGGACACCACAAACTAACTAATGAAGCACAAATTACAACAACAATGAACAGCTGCAAGAGAAACACTTCAAACACTAAATTTTAACATATGTTGAAGTTTTTTAGAACATATTACATCATTTTTGTGCAGATGCAATAGTTGCCATTTGATTTTGTTGAAATGAATGTTGATTTTGACGTTAACTTTAGGACCTCCCTACAATTGTCAACATAAGAAAATAATTTGCAAAATAATGTTAGAGTAAAACCTTAGCATTTATGATTCCAAATGAACATTATGATTAGCAAAAATAGCCATACATCTACTTTTCCATATATTAAACAAGATAATTTTCCTTATAGAATCAACAAAAAAATTATTACATAGACCCAAGCCAAAGATAGCTTCTTTCTAGCTCAAAGTATGCTCAAAAATCGCAGGGAGATAACCAAAAACAACTTTCCATTTCCTTTTCTTTAGAGGAAAATTCCAAAATATATGTTTTAGACTTTCAATACGTTTACAAAAAGCGCATTTAACTGGATGAAACTGCATATGACCCAACCTATCATCAACAAGCAGTTTGCAATGTAGAATTTTCCAAGGCAAATTTGAATGATAGCTTCAGTTTTCAAGTGCCATATTTGATAGTTGAGTTTCCTCCAAGTTTTATCTTTTAACTTGCAATTCTATTTCAAATTCAATCTAGGATTTAGAGGAAAGTGTGGAAGCAACCTCAAATAGGGATTTTTAAGTGGAAACAAAGCAAACTAACTCTTGGACAGCCACCACCAATCCTTGAAAGGATTACAATGAAGAGGGGTGCACATCTTCGTAACCAGCTCCAAAGGAACCAATGAGATAACGAAAATAAGAAAACTTTGCTAATGGAAGCTTCTATTTTTATAATTTCCTAATTTTTTTATAAAAATATTGAGCACTTCAAAATGCACTTATTTCCAACTTTACAAACACAATTTTTTTTAGATGTTGAACCATGGGTAAGTGCACCAAGATGGTTCCCAAAAAGGGGGCTTAAGTGGCCACTTTTTTTATGAAATCAGGAAATACTGACCCTGGACATGAAATTGAGGATAGCTACACTCAAAGTTTTGAGATGGAACAAAAACAAGGATTGAAGTGCTCTGAGTCTACTTTCTAAACTACTAATTTATTTTGAAAATGGTTGAGATTAAGGGGTTCAAAAGAGGGATGTACATAAATTGTTGTTGTTTTTGTCAGAAAAACATAACATACCAACTCTTGTACGACCCTAGCACGGTGAACTTTTTTATAGTATTTTTAAAAGCACTATGGTTAGAAGTTAGCTAATAATATCTAGTTGATGGACGATTTTTCTGATAATTTTTTAATGAATATTTGATTTTTTACTAATTTTCTAAGTGGGCACTTTGTAAAAAGCAGAATTTTGGTAGTGCTCCCCCTACAAATTTTGGAAAGTAATAGATTTTTTTTTAATTTTTATTTTTTAAAATTTGTAGAATG
>VDFB02325455.1:0-19627 GCA_007258455.2 Sequoia sempervirens
TTTGACATCAATGACAATATGTCCAACAATATCTACTTATTTATTTTTAAAGTAGTGAAAATATCCTCTAATAAATTAGAAAATTATGTTAAATATATGCATGCGTTTTTATGAATGTCGTATCCAGCCATATCCATATTGGGGGTCTTAAAAATGACCATATCCATATCCAATACCGTACCTGTATCTGTATCTGTATCCATGTCCATGCAACTTTGATATTAATAATTTTATTTTTTTAATTTTTCTATCTCCATTTACTGATCTCCAACTTCTTTTGAAAACTGCATACCAGTACCAATCCCTGTCTCCCATACCAGTAACACTCGAAGTCTCCTAATAACTATGTTATAAACATTTAAACCCTACAGTTGAGTCTTAACCAACAATCACTAGTATTTTAAATAGTACTTCCGCAGTCAAGGGCACTTATTTATACAATGTCCACCCTGTACTGTTTATAGTTAACTGGACACGGCCTCTTAAATAAAGCATCAATTTCCATATTCTCATGCAACCATTCTGTGTATAAACTGTGATATTTATCATTTAATTGTATTACAAGTAAATGATAGTATCACAATATATACACAGAATGATTGCATGAGAATATAGAATTTGATGTTTTATTCAAGAGATAGTGTCCAATTACTAAACAAGCAGTAGAGGAAGGACTTCTCTAATCAGAGCCCTTTCCCTGATTGTAGTAGTACTGTAGAAAGGACCAAAGGTTGTCAGTTAGGCCTCAACCATTGATTTAACCATTTAACTGTTCATAACCATTTGATATTTGATAACTTACACTACCTTAGCCAACAATTAAAAATAGCGAACTAAGTTGGCATCACATGTATCAAATACCATAATAGCAAAATACCATCTACAAATCAGGCTTCTCCACTGAATCATCCAAAAATAAGGCAATTTTACTACATTAGAGGAGACTCTTAAATCAGATTGGATCTCCAAAAACTAAATAGACATTGATTCCAATTATCCTGGACATAAATGTCATAAGAAACATCATCTTTGGGAACGATAGAGATGATATGATATCCAGATCTAGCAATAGGTTAGGAATCTCAATATAATACAATTAAAGCACATCGCTCTTCTACTACCAACTAAAACCAAGCTAGAGGAAATTCTATTTTGTCTGGGAGAGGTGACAGACAACTGTGCATAGCATAAACATAATTTTGAAAGATACAAGATAGAAAAACTCCCTACCTGGAATATTTCCCACAGAAGAAACAGATTCCACAAAAACATCAACAGCTGGAAAAGGAGATCGCCCTGATGTGCATGAATGAGCAATATTTTTTGGATGCCTGACAGGATAGGCTGCAAGTACAATGTCTGTAACACCTCCTCCATTACCAACAGCCTAAATTACAAGGAAGGGAACATCATCCCCAAATCCAGAAGAGAACTACAAACAGGGCAGAAAGCCAAAATATCACTGCCATTTTGAGTTCAAAAGATAACAATTTGAAAGAAAACAATGCAAACTAACAACTGTTAATATAAAAAAATTTAAAAATTAAAAATTAGAAAGAACTTAATTGAGTGAATGTGCTCTTCCATGCATTAAAGTTCACTATCCACTTGAAATCTTAAAGAGTCCTACAAAAGCTTTTATAATTATAAACTAATTTAAGCTCAATGAGATTATATTGATTTGGAATAGTCTCATTTTCAAACAGATCATAACTACATCATTTCTAATTCTTCAGTGTAAAAGTTTAATTAGATCTTGCAGGACGTTGCATGACAAATCCAATTATATCATAGAAAATAAAAATGATATACATGCTGCATATGCCATAGCATTTGCACTATAGTAGCTGTATTCAGATAATTATTTCTCATCTAAAGCATAAAGAAGATGTTACCCAAACTTAAGATGGAACAATATAAAATAAGAATGCATAATTGTTGTAACTTGTACCCAATACAAAAATTAATTGTGTTGCATGAAACTTCCTCGTCGTAAAAATTCAATCATTTGTTTTCTCAAGTTGTCATCATCACCAATTGTGTGTTCAGATTTGTTGTAATTGCTTCTATCCATGCAGCCAATTTGTTGTGTTAAAGTCGAAGTCGGAAACAGTCATTTCCAGTCGAGTCACGCGTGTTATGTCAAGATTGATATGTGTTTTTTATGGTTTGCACTTAAATTGAAAGGGAGCGTGCATGCCTTTCTTCTTCAGATATGTGTTTGGGAGAGTCACAGGCAAGAGATATTGGACACCACTATTTGCTCTTGAGGAAAAGCTGTGAATTGATAGTAAATATCAAGAGTAAAGAAGCCGACCAAGAGATCTTGTGCATTCATGAAGTATCCTGAAACAGACTCTTCACGACTCTTGTTGGTTATTCCCCAACTTTGGAAGTTAAACAGTGAGTGAAGGTGAGGGCTACCGAATCATGGAATCTAAGTGATTCTTTTAAAGATAGAAGTAATTGTTGTGAAGATTTTAGAATTTGAGCGGTGGTAGTGATAACTTTGGCGGGTCTTCGTGAGTGTTGGACTAGATCGGGCATCTCCTCATATTGCATGGAATAACGTGATAGGACTTTGGTCCTATTCCATTGGCCTTCGGGACCGGACTAATGATTAATAGGGACTGTCGGGGGCATTCGCATTTCATTGTCAGAGGTGAAATTCTTGGATTTATGGAAGAGCAATTGTATAGATGATAGATAACTACAAAGATCCTCTAACTGTGGTGATCCTCTGACTGTCGTACTTCATTGGAAGATGATCAATCAGTGAATACGTTCATTGGCAATAGTGATCATGTGCAGCAAGATCTAGATAGCAAGATCCAGACAGTAGTATGCAGCATGATATGATTCACTTTTTAGTGATTCCTGGTTGTGTGAACAAATGGAATTTCACATTGTGGGTAGGAATAATAACCAATGTTCCATTCCCATTTTGCACAAAAACGGCTAAAGTCAAGGGCAGCTTCCAATGGCAGTGGCGGTTGTCTATGCTGTTCGAGATTGAGTGGCAGTGATCAATAACAGTGACTACAATTAAGAACATTGTGTTCTTCTAGAATGTATGTGAAACCTTTTCTAGTATGGGTTTTTCAGATGTGTGATATGTACGTTAATTCCTAACAATAATAATATTAAATTGCTAATATTTATATTTATATTTTTGATATTTATATTGTTATTCATTTTATTTATTCATTTGTATTTCAACATTAGGTTTTTTAGTGTTGCTATTTCGGGGGCATGACAAAGCACCCCAAAAATATTGTAAAAATTGTTGCAAGTATATATTGTCCAATTTTAAATTAGTTTATAATTTACAAGAAGCCTCCTCTTTTAATTCAAAGAGCGGTTTTACCGCAAATCTATTATGTTTTTTTGTCACACTAAAGGTGCAAATAATGCATTGAACTTTACATGTAATTGCTAAAAAATTTGTGTATCCATGTTCTCCTTTACCTAAGCACCAAAGCATTGAACTCCAACAAAACAAAGACATAGACTATGGTATTGGATAACAAATATTAAACTAACAGAAACACAGATAGTACAGAGCATACCTAAAAGGGAAAATAGGATGCGATCAGAACTTGAGAAGCAAAGAAGTATTCAAAAGATAAGAGTAACCCAAATACCCAACTTACTTTTGCATCAAATGTCAGCAATTTCTCACACTTGTCCATTTTGCATATAAGTGATTCCATGAACATTTGACACTCGCTCTGCAAACAAATTAAAGCACAACCAAGATAAGCATCAATAACAACAAAATTTATCCTTTGCTGAGTTTAATTTATTGTACCTGTGCAAAGAAACA
Organism: Sequoia sempervirens; assembly: GCA_007258455.2. NCBI lineage: Eukaryota > Viridiplantae > Streptophyta > Pinopsida > Cupressales > Cupressaceae > Sequoia > Sequoia sempervirens. Next base: position 3,827 of record VDFB02325455.1, read on the forward strand.
TCATAACACTAATCAGATCAGCAAAACATTGTCATAGATAACACACAAGATATCTAAGAATGAGATTATCTCCGTTGTGAACATTTATAACATAAAGTCTCACGGGAATACATAGCAATGCAGTGAATGGAGAATAAGAGAGAGCTTTCCTAATAACCAACATGAATTCAGATAGAGTTTGCCACTATGGCTACACAACCACCAACATCAACACAAAATTAAATTCATCATGTGTACATTAAATAGTAGTTAATTATTGCCAGATAACATATTTTATTTAGTTTAGTCATTCGAAAAAATGCAATGTTCCACAGGGATATGTCCCCACCCCAAATCCCCACATTTCTGGGACGTGGGGATGGGTGAGTGAGAACCACGGTGGTTCTCTGAATCAAACACTGATTTGTTTTTGTGTTGTTTTTGCAATTTTCGATTTTTTGATGTTTTTGAAGGGTTTCACAGGCAAAATGGAAAAATGCGATTTCTCTAGAAATTGCTTAAAAATTCATATAAAATTCATACAAGCTCAAAATGCATAGATTTTGCTCAGAAAGGGAAGGCGTTCCTTTATTTCATCTTTTCCAATACATACAATATAAAAAATCTGAACATATAAGCATTATTTGGAAATTTATCAAATGAAACCTGGTTTTTAAGATGGCGGCTGCAGCTGGTAAAGAAGTGTACGGCCAAAATGATAGAAGACTTCTCTGAGCTCCAAATCCAACGCACAACCTCTGGTGACCAAGGCGTCCAAGAACCCCAAGTCAGAAACTGAGAAGGAAAGGCGTTTCTCTGGGAATGAAGAAGTACGGCCCTGCTGGTACGGCCTGTACAGCAGTATTAATGATAGTACGGATTCCTTGAGACTTGTGCCAAAACGCTGATGAATGGTAGTGAATGGAATCGCCCCAAAAAGAAGATGATTTCCTCTGTAAAACTCTGAACAAATGACTGATTAAGCTCAATCTGTGACTTCTGGATGAAATCACCAAGTGCAATCTTCAGCTGGTATCTCACAGCCTCAGTATGCCTGATCTCTGAAGAGGTTACGTTCTCCAGAAACGATAGTCTGCCAGCAACCCTAGGGTTTGCAAACTCCAAAGCTCAGATGCTCAGTAGACAAAATTGAATAATAAACTTGATAGTTCGATTTTGCCTTGGGAAGAACAATATATTCTTCTTTGAAAAGTTCGACCTAATTCTCCATTAAAATAATCATTTAAATTAATGATTTAATTTTCACTTTGGACTTAGGAGAATTTATTTAATTATTGGCGTCCCTTTTTAATGAGCATTAAATACTCATTAAATCACATTTTAATAATATAATATAAAGTATAATTAAATACTTTATAACTTAGCCAAATAATTAAATATTTTAATATTTCAATAAAGTGACTTTATAACAAAGTCAAATTATTAAATATTTCATAACTCAGTAATTACTCCTTATTTCTCCGTCAAATCAAACAATTACTGAACCGGGTCGAATCTGAGCTAAATCACTGCACCAGGTGCCCTGCCCGAAATAGCAGCTTCCGTCTGACCTAACTTTCTAAAAATAGAAAGTTCTCTGAAAAGACTCTCAAGAGTCTGCGAAGATCCAACGACACCACACTGCTGGAGCTATCAAATGGATAAGCGCCTCGATGATCCTCGCACACCCGTCTGACCCTCGAGGGATGAAATTATAGGCTAACTCCTGACAAGCAGTGTCTAAAAGCGGGGACATGAGGGATGTCACCCCGCCACACCGCCACCACTACCAAAATGTTGGAGTCTTGAGGGAGACGCCAAAGACATCTAGACGTCTCCGAGACGTATCGGGGATGCCTACCCGTCCCTCAAGCATCTTGAGGACACCCAGGTATCTCCTGAGCTGGGAAAGCAAAAAACAGTTTTTTTTTTTTTTAATTTCTTTAAAAAAAATTGAAATGTGTGCCTTGGGCTGAGCCCTAGAGGCAAGTGGGACCCCTCCAAAAGCTCATAACCTCTACAAAAGACTCTAAGTCCTCTATTTTTGCTCACATTTGTTTTCATGTTTTGCAACAGCCAGGTGAAGAGGAGAGAAAACAATGAGAAGAGTGAGTGAAACAATGAGATTGAGGTCCTGCAACTGCAAGAGGGGTGAGAAGGAGAAAGAAGAAGAGGAGGATTCTACACCAACTTAGAAGGATTTTTCAAGCACAAGGTAGGTTTCTATGGCTATTTTTTGAAGTTTTTTCAATATTTTTTTGTTTTTTTTTTAAGTTTTTAGTTTCATTTTCAAAACCTAGTTTGATGTTGAATCTTGATGGAAAAAAATGAACAATGAACATTAAAATGGAAATATGAATATGCATTTGCAGCCATGTTTATGAAATTATGAGTAGATTTGTTTTTATCATAATTTCATAAACATGGCTGCAAATGCATATTCATATTTCCATTTCAATGTTCATTGTTCATTTTTCATCTTTCCATCAATATTCAACATCAAATTTTTAAATTTTATTTTCAACTTTGTTAAACTAGACTAAAACTAGGCACTTATAGAATTTATTTGTTTATTGTAGTGTCACAATGAGCTTTCATAACATGAGTGACGATGAGGTAGAGATTCATGCTCATAGTGATCCTGAATCTGAATATGATCTTGAGGCTGAGGGGGTGACCATGGGGGCTGAGCCTGAAGCCCAAACTAGTTCCATGTCAAGTGAAGCAAGTACTATAGAGTGCCCTTCTACATTATTGGCATTGTATGTTAAGGGTCCTTTTGATTGAAAGTCCCCTCAACAGTTTGCAACAAAATTACCAAGTAAGCCAAGGTCATCCAGTGGCACAAGGAAATGGAAGTGCCACTTTTGTGATTTAGAGTGGTTTGGCAGCATTACTAGAGTTAATGCACACCTTTTTATTCGAGGAAAAGGTGTGGAGACAAGTTCATTTTTGGCAAAACTAGCAAACCTCAAATTGAGAGTTGAAATAAATAAGTTATGGGGTGTTCCTGATAATAGTGCAACTACACCTATGCCTACTACTTTGCTTCATTGGGCACACGTTCAACATAGCCAGCCACAAAGTTCTAGCCATACTTTGCAAACGAGAGTAGGAGGTGTTGTGACCTTTTCACACATCACCCCATTCAAAATGGGTCCCCCTAATTTTTGCTCCATTCGGGTCTTTTGGCTTTGGTTTTGGGTCTGTCTCTCTCTGTCGGTTCTTTCTGTCTAGTGATGTACTTGCCATTTGACCTAGATTTGAATTTTGGCTAAGTCTGGAGGGCTTTCTGATGAATTAGGGTTTACAATCTTCAAGCTACTTTGAGGTCAAATTGAGTTGTCTAATCGAATTCTAAGCTTAGCACTACTGTTAGGATGCTTCAAGTAGGCTCCCACTGAATTTTCACTGAATTCTGACAGCTTGCTATTTTTAGTAAGTGCCAGTTTGGGGCCTATTTTCTTGGGATTTTCAAATTCTGACAACTGTACTGCACTTAGAACACTTAGAACTCCTCGCCTGCAAAATTTGAGCGCAAACGAACAACTTACTATTTTTAGCAAGTATCACCTTCAGGAGCAAATTTTAGGGTTTGCATGTTGGAGTTTTCAATGCATGTCTGGAGAATCTTTTTGGGCTTTTCAAGACCTTCACAATGATATAACATGCAAGCCGAGGTATTGATTTTCAACAACTCAGGCTTCAGGGGCTATTTTTAGGGTTTGCATGCAAGATTTTTCGGCGCATGTCGGGATATTCTTTATGGGTTTTTCGAGAGCTACGCAACGAGGCAACATGCAAGTCAGATTAGGGTTTCCAGCTTTGGGACTCAAAATGAGGGGTAAAACGCCAAAATCTCTGAAAACCGATGTATCCCATCGCAATCAGTATCTTTCGAGGAATCCATCGGTAAAATTTGAAGGCAATCTAAGCACTTACTATTTATAGTAAGTCATTTCTGAAACAGGGCTATAAATAGCAGGTCAGCATGAGCCACCAGTGTCAACGGGCCAAGCAGGTTACGATGACCCCATGAAGCAAATTCCAAGTCAAACGGAGTTGCAAAAGTTTGAAAATCAGGGACTTACTAATTTTAGCAGGTCCATGCAGAGGAATTAGGGTTTCCTAAAAGTTAGGGCGAAACGCAAGAGTCACTCTAGAGCAGCATCCAGTCACGATCAACATCCTTCAAGCCATCTACTCCCAAAATTTGAGCTCATTCTGAGCACTTACTATTTTTAGTAAGTCACCAAAAAATAGCAGGTGCATGCAAGCATCAGGTGCCAACAGCTTGGTCATGTTGTCATGTCCCCATCCTAGTCAGCACAGCTGGTGACGAGGTTAGCCTATCATTTCGATCCTCGTAGGCTGACAGGAGTGTGCAAAGGATCATCTGGAGCAGTTGTTCAGTGTTTGATAGCTCCAATTTTGCAGTTGTGTCAGGTTGGGCCTTCGCAGATTCTTCCAGAGAGCATTTTCATGAACTTTCTATTTTTAGAAAGTTAGGTCAGGCGGAAGCTACTATTTCGGGCAGGGCACCTGGTTCAACCATTCAGCTCAGAATCGACCCAGTTCAGCAGTTTGCTGTTCAGACGGAGGAATAAGGAGTATTTAATGAATTATTAAATATTTAATATTTTGACTTTATAATAAAGTCACTTTATTGAAATATTTAAATATTTAATTATTTGGCTTAATTATAAAGTATTTAGTATACTTTATAATAAATTATTAAATGTTGACTTAATGAATATTTTATATTCATTAAAAGAGGGACGCCAATAATTAATTATTTCTCCTAAGTTAAAAAGTGCGAAATTAAGTCATTTATTTAAATGATCAATTAAAAGGAGAGTGGGTCGAAATTCTTCAAGGAGTATATATTTACCAGTTAAGACAAAATCGAACTATCTTGATTATTATTCAATTTTGTCTTTATTGCTCTGAGCATTGGAGTTTGCAAACCTTAGGGTTTCTGGCAGACGATCGTTTCTGAAGAACGAAAACTCTTCAGAGATTAGGCAGACTGAGGCTGTGCAATACCAGCTGAAGCTTGCACTGGGTGATTTCATACAGAGGTCACAGACTGAGCTTATCTATTGATTTTGGCAGAGATTCACAGAGAACTTCATCTGGCAGTAGAGACGTCTTTTCAGAGATCATTCTTTTGAGACTTGGCACATTTCCCAAGGGCCGTACTTCATTTATTGCTGCTGCTGTACAAGCCGTACCAGCAAGGGCCGTACATTTTCATCAGAGAAAATCATTCAAGTTTTTGATCACAAGTCTTTTGGCAGAAGGGGCGCCTAAGGTTATAGAAGATATTCCTCTGTTTCTGAGTCTGGATACTGAGTATTTGGAGTTGGCCGTACTATTGCACAATTCCCAAGGCGGCTGCAAAGAAGTCAGGTTTTTATCATAATAAATCTGTATTTCATTTATTTGTTGTTCTTTACACTTGTAAACCATCTGGAAATGAAATATAGTGAAGCGCCTACCTTTATTGATCAAGATCTAGGCTTATTTTGAGTTCTAGAATTTTATTTGAATTTTCCAAGCATTATTTAGTTAAATCGCAGCTTTCAGCATATTGTCAAAAAACCTCAAAATCACAAAAAAACAGAAAATTGCAAAAAACACAAAAATTTCAGTTAGGGTTTGAATCGAGAACCATCAGGGTTCTGACAGTGGTATCAGAGCACAGATCTCCTGCCATCCTGTGCTTTTTCAGTGCTTTTTCAGAATACAGTGTGCTTTTTAGTGCTTTTTCATGAACAGAGATACCATTCACTACATTAAAGGTGTAGGGATAGGCAAAGACGAGGATTGGACAGGTCCACCAATCCCCGAAGGTCAGACGATATCAGGAGTACTTGGTATTCACAGATCCAGTTCTGACGGCAGTGAAAACAGTGTAGCAACCCTAATGGCAGAACGTGAGACTTCCTCAGAGACTCGCAGGGATCGAGGAAGCATGCAGAGGGTGATATTACTGATGAGGAGTTTAGACGGAGACATGATAATATGATGGACATGATGTCTCAGTTGATGGGTACCATTAGACAGTACACACCCACACAGCCTCATTACATACAGATTGGTCAGACGAGCGGGACTGCACTAGTGGATCAGCCATTAGCATCAGCACCTCGACAGCCGTCTCCGATCTATCAAGAGCGTAGGCCAGGTCAGCCTACTTTCTTACCTAGGGAGACTCCACCACAGACTCCAGGGGCAGAGCATCAGGGGCAGCATCAAGAGTTTCAGCCACACAATGGCATGTCCGTGGCAGACTTGACGAGATTTCATGGTGAGTACATGTCACTAGCACCTGAGATCCGGCAGGCACTTACATTCCATGAGTTTATAGATGTTTATAAACCCAGAGGAGGAGGCAGATTTGACCGCAGACCCCCACAGCATCAGCAGCCGCAGCCACAGGCGAATAGAGATTTGCAGTATGCGGTGAGCAAGATTACCTTGCCATATTTTGATGGGTCTGAAAAGACATCAGCGAGGTCTTGGGTCCAGAAATTGGACAATTACTTGTCACTTAGGCCTATGCAGGAGGATGAGGCAATTAAATTTGCTACTTTACATCTTGACAGAGTAGCACATGATTGGTGGCACCATGGCATGTATACGCTAGGCCATCATGCGGTCAATACCTATCAGGAGTTCACCAGCAGACTGATAGAGAGATTTGATAAGAAGGATCCCGAACTGTATTTCAGAGAGTTGGCTCAGCTCAGACAGACAGGCAGTTTGGATTCATACATTGGTGAGTTTCAGAGAGTGGCAATCATGGTCACAGGGATTTCAGAACGGAGACTCATCATACTGTTCGTTGAGGGTTTGACAGAACCCATGAGAGGTTGGGTTAAGGCTTTTGACCCACCTACACTTCAGGAGGCCATGCGGAAGGCGAGAAGCATGGAGCTTGCAGCACCTCGCAGCAAGTTCAATTCAAGGTCAACACCATACACGAGACCCAATAGGCCTTTCGATAGAAACAATGACAGGAATAAGCCTTTTGACAGGAGAAGGGATCAACCGGATCCGAAGAGACAGAATGCACCACCATTAAAGGACGTTAAATAGTGCGTAGAAAAAATTATGTTTTGGTGCAAGGCACCCTATGATGAAAACATATACTCCCACCCGCCCGAAGGTCAAAAATAATCAAATGAGTGGTTTTATGAGGGCAAGAGCAATCTGATCTGTCAGACCACCAAGCTGATTCCGAGCCTTCAGAGGATGAGAGGTCCGAAAACGAGGGTGAACATGAAGGTGGAAGGAAGCTACAGGAAGCCCATCTGACTAGCCTTCAGAGAGATGGTTCATTTCGACTTCATGGGCTCCTAGCAGGTCAGAAGGTGATTACATTGTTGGATACTGGTGCTACACACAATTTTATTGATACACGTTTAGTGGAGAGGCGTGGCATCCAGACAAAGGCTTTCGAGGGTATTCGAGTCAAGGTGGCTGACGGATATACTCGAGATGTGACGGAAGATTACTGATCTTCGATGAGACTAACTATGAATTCAAGACTGAATTCTATGTTTAAATATGGGGGATACAGATGTGGTATTAGGGATGGCATGGTTGCATGATCTGGGTGAGTTCACACTCAACCTACGTGATATGGAGATGAAATTCAAGGTTGACGGGAGACCACATGTAATCAAGGCAATTCGTGATAGTAATCTGAGGATGGTTTCATTCAGACGGATGGAGAGGCTCATTCGTCATGATATGGTTGACTGGGCAGCAGAGTGCATGTTGATGCCAGCCCAGCAGGAGCAGCAGAAGGGTGAGTACCACCCTGACATTCAGATACTGAGGACTAAACACTCCAAAGTGTTTAGTGACATCCCACCTGGCAGACCTCCAGACAGAGGGACAGAGCATATCATTGAGTTGGAGGAGGGCGCAAAGCCCGTTATGATCACTCCCTACCGACATCCGAAACGACTCAAGGATGAGATAGAGAAAACCATTAATGAGTTGTTAGCTATGGGCCATATCAGACCTAGCAAGTCTCCTTTTGCTTCATCGGTTGTATTGGTGAAGAAGAAGGACGGATCACTTCGGATGTGTATCGATTACAGGTAGCTCAACAAAAGAACAATCAAGAACAAAAATCTCTATTCCCACGTGACATGAGCCGGAGCAGGATGAGTTGCACCTGAGCTCTTCTTTACTTAAGATTGATTTGATCGTGGTACCATCGATTCGACATGAGGGAGCAGGATATTAAGAAACCGCTTCCTCGTGCTTCATTGCAGCCACTTCGAAGTTCTGGTTATGCCCTTCGGTTAACCAATGCACCGGGCACCTTCGTTAACCATGAAATCGTGGTTTGCCTCATTGAGGAGATTTGTGTTAGTCTCTTCGACGACATTTTGGTTTATATAGCAGGTCGCGATGAGCATCCGCCCATTTGGATACGTAGCCTTTGGGTATCTTAGCGCATCTAGCCCTTCTATGCTAAGGAATCCAAGTGTGAGCTTGGCATGGAGGAGTTATTATATCTAGGGCACATCATCAGTGCCAAGGGAGTGAGTATGGACCCTGAAAAGGTCCGAGCTATTGTTGACTGGCCGGTACCTGAGAACCTTACGCAGCTCAGAGGGTTCATTGGGTTGTGTGCATTCCCACAGAGATTTGTTAGCTGGTTCTCATCGCCACCGCGACCCCACGACTTTGATCTAAGAAAGGGCTTTCTTTGGTCACCGTGCCAGGAGCCAGTGGATTGTGTTCATATGACTCATGACCGTCCAAAGGCTAGCATTGCCCGACTTACTAAGTCAGTTTGATTTATCTCGCGGATGCTTCGTGAGAGGCATTGCGCCGCTTTTGATGCGTGAGCCGCCATCCGATTGCATTTGAGAGCAGGAAACTCAGGGGTCCTGAGAGATTTTATAGCATTTATGACAAGGAGATGTTAGCCATTATGCATGCATTGGCTAAGTTCAGGCAGTACCTAGTAGGCAGCAAATTCAGTGTACGCACAGATCATAACAGCCTGAAACATTTCCTAGGACAGCGAGACTTGAATGAGAGGCAGCAAAAATGGGTCAGTAAACTGCAGTCATATGACTTCGATATCACTTTCATTAAGGGGAAGCAGAATGTTGTAGCTGACGCCTTGTCTCGCAGACCCCAGTTGAATGCCTTAGCACAAATCACAGAGGATTGGAGGCATCGGATTATGGCTGAGTATGCTAAGAACCCATGGGCTTCTAGCATCGTTGACAGGACAGAGCAGGACGACAGGTATACTATTGTAGATGACTTGATCATTTACAAGGGGCGGATTCTTTTGGTTCCTGACTCTGAGGTGCGGACTATAGTTTTGAGAGCCTTTCACGACCTTCCTATGGCGGGCCATCCTGGATACTATAAGACTTACAAAATGATTCGGGAACGGTTTACTTGGAAAGGGCTGAAAACTGATGTATTGCAGTATGTCCGTGAGTCTTCTGTGTGCCAACAGAACAAGCAGGAGCACACTTATCCTGCTGGATTGCTCCAGCCACTTCCGATACTTGACAGGAAGTGGGAGTGTCTATCGATGGACTTTATCACGGGTTTGCCGAAAGCCCAGGGTAAAGATTGCATCTACGTAGTGGTGGATCGGTTGACTAAATACGCCCACTTTTTCCCGATTACTACTACTTTCACAGCATCGCAGACTGCAGAGTTGTTTTTCAGAGAGGTATTCCGGCTGCATGGGTTGCCTCGGACGATAGTCAGCGATAGAGACAGTCGGTTCATGAGCAACTTTTGGCAAGAGTTGTTCAGGCTTTGTGGGACCGAACTGACACCGAGTACCAGCTACCATCCGCAAACAGATGGACAGACAGAGATTGTCAATAAGTGGGTGGAGGGTTATTTGCGTAATTATATAGCTGGTCAGCAGAGAGCTTGGGTGAGATGGATCTACTTGTGCGAGTATTGTTATAACTCGACTCACCATATGACGATACAGATGACCCCCTTTATGGCTTTGTACGGGTATGAGGCGCCCAACCTTCTGGATTTGATATTGAGCGATAGCAGAGTGCCGAGTGCAGGGGATATGATGCAGAGTCAGCAGGACATATTGAGGTCTCTCCGAGACAATTTCCAGAGGGCACAGAATCAGCATAAGCAGTATGCTGATCAGAAGAGGGTTGAGCGTACTTTTGAGGTGGGTGATATGGTGTACCTCATGTTGCAGCCGTATCGTCAGTCTACTCTGCGGAAGAGTGGGGCAGAGAAACTAAAACCCTCGCCACTATGGTCCATTTCGCGGTTGTCTAATGAAAGCGGGCTTAGGTTGCTTATGAGTTGGACTTGCCAGCTGATAGCAAGGTCCATAATGTATTTCACGTTTCTCGCCTGAAAAAGGCATTGGGTCAGCATGTTATACCTTCTCCAGTTTTGCCACCCCTTGATGATGAAGGGAAATTGATACTAGTACTTGAGACTATCCTCGAGATGAGAGAGAGACACCTACGGAGGCGTGTGATCAGGGAATATCTGGTCAAGTGGAGAGATTTGCCAGTTGAGGATGCTACATGGGAGCCGAGGAGATCTTACAGCATCCAGAGTTGAGATTGCTTGAGGACAAGCAATTTCAGGGAGGGCGGACTGTCATGTCCCCATCCTAGTCAGCACAGCTGGTGACGAGGTTAGCCTATCATTTCGATCCTCGTAGGCTGACAGGAGTGTGCAGAGGATCATCTGGAGCAGTTGTTCAGTGTTTGATAGCTCCAGTTTTGCAGTTGTGTCAGGTTGGGCCTTCGCAGATTCTTCCAGAGAGCATTTTCATGAACTTTCTATTTTTAGAAAGTTAGGTCAGGCGGAAGCTGCTATTTCGGGCAGGGCACCTGGTTCAACCATTCAGCTCAGAATCGACCCAGTTCAGCAGTTTGTTGTTCAGACGGAGGAATAAGGAGTATTTAATGAATTATTAAATATTTAATATTTTGACTTTATAATAAAGTCACTTTATTGAAATATTTAAATATTTAATTATTTGGCTTAATTATAAAGTATTTAGTATACTTTATAATAAATTATTAAATGTTGACTTAATGAATATTTTATATTCATTAAAAGAGGGACGCCAATAATTAATTATTTCTCCTAAGTTAAAAAGTGCGAAATTAAGTCATTTATTTAAATGATCAATTAAAAGGAGAGTGGGTCGAAATTCTTCAAGGAGTATATATTTACCAGTTAAGACAAAATCGAACTATCTTGATTATTATTCAATTTTGTCTTTATTGCTCTGAGCATTGGAGTTTGCAAACCTTAGGGTTTCTGGCAGACGATCGTTTCTGAAGAACGAAAACTCTTCAGAGATTAGGCAGACTGAGGCTGTGCAATACCAGCTGAAGCTTACACTGGGTGATTTCATACAGAGGTCACAGACTGAGCTTATCTATTGATTTTGGCAGAGATTCACAGAGAACTTCATCTGGCAGTAGAGACGTCTTTTCAGAGATCATTCTTTTGAGACTTGGCACATTTCCCAAGGGCCGTACTTCATTTATTGCTGCTGCTGTACAGGTCGTACCAGCAAGGGCCGTACATTTTCACCAGAGAAAATCATTCAAGTTTTTGATCACCAGTCTTTTGGCAGAAGGGGCGCCTAAGGTTATAGAAGATATTCCTCTGTTTCTGAGTCTGGATACTGAGTATTTGGAGTTGGCCGTACTATTGCACAATTCCCAAGGCGGCTGCAAAGAAGTCAGGTTTTTATCATAATAAATCTGTATTTCATTTATTTGTTGTTCTTTACACTTGTAAACCATCTGGAAATGAAATATAGTGAAGTGCCTACCTTTATTGATCAAGATCTAGGCTTATTTTGAGTTCTAGAATTTATTTGAATTTTCCAAGCATTATTTAGTTAAATCGCAGCTTTCAGCATTTTGTCAAAAACCTCAAAATCACAAAAAAACAGAAAATTGCAAAAAAACACAAAAATTTCAGTTAGGGTTTGAATCGAGAACCATCAGGGTTCTGACACATGTCACGGAAGTCAGAGCAAACAAAAATCAAGTCTCGAGGGCTTGAAATCAACTTGAAATGCAAAGAGCGCGAAACTCTCTAAAAATAGAAAGCTAGGGCAACCTAAGGGCATCATGAACAATCAAGAGAACACCCCCTCAAATTCGCCCTAGAAACCTGGAATGAGTTGAAAATTCATCTAAATCTGGCAAAATGGAAACTTGACCTGCCAAATGCACCTTAAGAAGTTGAAGATGGATGAAAATTTTGCTAAGGCATGAAAAATGGAAGCTTGCCTAGGTAAATGCACCCCAAGTTGAGAGGAATGGCTTGTGATTTGACTAAGTGTTGAAAATTGGAAGCTTACCCTATGAAATGTGCCCAACCTTGAGGAGATGAGTGGAAAATTTGGTTAAGTCCTCAAAAATGGAAGTAGGGACCCCTAAATGCGCCTTAGCTTGAGAGGAGAGTCATGAAAAAGTCTAAGTCCTTGAAATTGAAAGCTCAGACCCTTGAATGCGCCCAAACTTGAAGGAGGCTCGAAATTTGACTAAGTCCTCAAAACTTGAAGCTCCTACCTCCAAATGCGCCCAAGGTAAAGAGGGGCCTCAAAATTCTTCTAAGGCATTAAAAGTGGAAGTTTGACCCTTGAGATGCGCCTAGGATGGGAGGAAGATCATGAAAAATTCTAAGTACTTGAAATTGGAGGTACAGGAGGCTAGATGTGCCCAAGGAAGAGAGAGATGCTTGGAGTTTTTTCTAAGTGTTGCAAACTTGAAGTAAGTACCTCCATATACGCCCAACAATCCATGATGACATCAAAAATTTTCTAAGGCACCCAAATTGGAAGTAAGACCCCTCATATGCGCCTTGACTTTGAGAACGGACAAGAAATGTTTTTAAGGCGTTGAAACTTGAAGTTCACCTTGTGAAATGCGCCCATCTTGGAGAATTGAAAGCTTAGCCTAACAGATGCGCCTTCAACTTGAAGTGGCCCCTCTCATATGCGCCTAACATGGCAAGGTATAAGGAAAATCATCTAAGTATGGGAAATTGGAAGTATACCATGCCAAATGCGCCCAACATTGCATGATGACTCAAAATTCTTCTAAGGAAAGAAAACTTGAAGTAGCTACCCTCAAATGCGTCTAGCTTGAAAGGGGAGATGGAGAAATTTTCTAAGTGTTTGTGTATGAAAGTTCACCCCCTTGAATGTGCCTTAGCCACATGGGTGAGTTTGAAAATTTGTCTAAGCCATTTAAAATGGAAGTAGGACCCTCCATATGGGCCCAAGCCTGGGAGAGTTTGAAATTTTGACTAAGTCATTAAAGTGGAACCACAGAGGGTCAAATGCGCCTTGAGTAGCTTGGAGAAATACTTTGAAAATTTTCTAAGTGACAATGAAAGCTACCACCCCCAAATGCGCCCTAGAGAGAGAATGAAAGTTGAGTTGTTGGAAATTCGACCAAGTGATGGAAAATGCAACCTCAAGGTGGTAGATGCGCCTAAGTTGAAGTAGATGAATAAAAATTTCTAAGGCCTGAAAAATGAAAGGAGGCCTAGTGAAATGCGCCCAAGTGGTGGAAGTTTGAGAAAACGCCTAAGGCATGGGAAGTGAGAGTATACAATGTTAAATGTGCCCAGGTTGATGGGTGGATAATAGAATATTTTTAAGGCGTTGAAAATGAAAGTGCCACCTAGCAAATACACCCAAGGTTGAGGAATTGAAATGGACATTAATAAAAATTATTTTCCAAGGGCGGAAAAAAATTAAATGTACCCCTTCATGTCTACACATGAATTAATCAAGTTGAGAAATATTTTCTAAGGTGAAATGTTTTTCTTAAGTTCTAAGGGTCTTGAAAAATGTTTTGAAGAGGAAATAATGTTGGCTTGAAATTTTAAAGTAAGTGTTGGAGGTTACAACTGGTGAAATTTTCCAGAGGAAATAAAATATGCCTAAGTCTGAAGATGAATAAAAAATTTCGAAGGCATTTAAAAATAAAATCTCTTGGCATATTCAAACTGAAGTAAGCCCTTGTTAGGAAAAGAAATATTTTAAGTGTTGGAGATAATTTTAATAATTTTCCCAAAAGTTTTTGAGCCAACTAAATGTTACATGTAGTCAACTAGGAAATTTCGAATTTTTCGAGGAAGGAATCTCCAGCAATAGAAGATTCTATGATGACTGAGCATAACTTTTGTGACAACTCGCCAGTCATTTCTCCCGAATTGGAAAATTTCTAAGTAGTGGAGGAGTGAATTAAATGTAACTACTATACCAGGTGCCCCCTCACAATTATATAAACTATGAAGTTGTTCTTTTTTCTTCACCATTTGCAGAGTGTGAATTGTGAAAGTGTTGAAGTTGAAGTGAGTGAGTGTTGAGAAGAAGAAATTCTGAAGTGGGTGAATTGAGTGGATTTTTTTTTGTAAGTGCTGAGGGTGATATTGCTGAAAGTAGCTAAAGCTTGGAGTTTGAATTTCGGAGTCTGAATTCTCGAGGTTTGGAGTTGGTAGTTTAGTGCTGAAGAACTTTTATTTTTGAAAGCTAACTCCATATTTCCAGCCATCTCGTGGTAATTTTATTTTTTGAATCTGAATTGTAATATTCGTATTTTTGCAAATGGCTGAAGTGCGAAGGGGAGACGCTGCTGGAACAAGCAGAGCTGCAGGCAAAGCTAGAAATACAGAAGTGGGCAAAGAGAATGCCTCCAGGCAGGCAATCATCAAGCAGCTAAAAAAATCTTTTCTTCCTGAGTCAAAGTTTGTCTCGAATCTTGGAGGGTTGACTGACACCAACCTTGGTTCATTCAACCTTGAGGCATTCAAAAGGAGAATATACGAGCAAGCTGGTCATCATCCATCAGCGACATCACACAACATCGTGAGAAGTGGATTGTATGCAGCTACTAGTTTTCCACCAGCAATTCGATCCCTGATTTAATAATGGAGCGTGCAAATTATTATAGGCCAGACCACCGAACGATTGTCTCTCCAGACGGCAAGTTGCTGGCTAACTTCACACCCGAGGCTATTGGAGAGGCGTTTGGGATTCCAACTGTGGAGAGAATGTTGTATAAGTCAATAGAAAGGGCTGATAAAATGTACGCCTCATCTTTCGAAAGGTGTGCAAAGAGAATTAATACATCATGGATGAGGAAGCCAAAACCTCCTGGCGCCAAGTTGCCTAAGCAAATTATCTCAGAGGAGCTGAAACAAGAGTACTGTGATTTAATCATGATGCTCAGCCGGGTGAATGGCAGCCCACAAGCGTACGCTTTTGAGCCTTGGATGTTCTTCTACATCAACGTAGTGTTGGAGGGAAAAGAGTATGTAGATTGGGAAAGAATGATCAGCAACAATATACATGAGCAATTCAGAAGTTTGAGGAGAACGAGGACATTTTATATGAGCTCGTATGTCATCTATATGCTGGCTCAAATGACGAAGTATAAAGGATTGACATACCAGGAGCCAATTGGATGTGGTCCCGGTCAATTTAAAATCCATGAAGCTTGCAAACAGCTGCATCTGACAAATACCTCTAGCTTCAAGAGAGTGAACGACGCTTTTACTATGCATATCACTAGGACTCTTCAATGGAGAACACAACAAAGAATATCCAAAGATGCACAAAAGTTGATTGAAGAGTATGGGTATTGGTTTATCCAGTTCCTGAAGTTCACTTACATAAGGCTGCTAGGGTTCCATTCATACGCCTTCAGATTGCCAAGGTACCCCATGGACAGGATGGTAATGCTTGAAGTGTCTAGGCAACTCATTGCCTACGACAAAATCATAAGGAAA
>VDFB02325456.1:0-28218 GCA_007258455.2 Sequoia sempervirens
CTTACTATGCAGGAATAACATTGGAGCATTTGAATCATTTTGTAATTGAGCATTTAGCATTGTTTAGCATTTAGCATTTAGAATTATTTTATCATTCTAGTTTAGAATCATGTCTTAGTTTATAGCTACCTTTTAGTTATCATCTTAGCTTTCATACAACATTTCCACCATAGCATTTAGCATCATTATCATAACATAATCTATATTTTATCACAACAACATTAATATCATAGCATCATGGCATCGATCGCATAGTTTATAATTCATGTAGGAATTAGATTCTTGCATCTTACAACATCTTGTTTCTTAGGTTGTCATCCAAACCAGTCATAGTGCATATACAAATCTGGGAGCACTAATGATTTAAAGAATCCTTGAGAATAGAGAACAATGGAATGATTTTAGAGATTTGTTTTGTTTTAATTTGGTTAATTCCGTGATTCAAATATTTAATGTAATATGTCTCATTGGTTGTGTGTGTTTTTATTATTCATTTACTAACTCTCACAATTCACATGACAACATTTTGGCACCCACTGTGGGGCTTGACCCCTTTTTATCAATGTTTTTTAGAAAAGTTGTTTTGCAGGTTCTGGACGTGAACTTCTTTTAGCGCAATCGTGAGTTCTTGTGACACATATGAAACACATTTTAGCACATCTAACACTTGCTATGACACATCCAAAGAATATTTTAGTGCATCCAACAATTGTTTTAGTGCATTTAGGGGGTCTTTTAGCACTTTCAATCACTATTTTAGCACATTCAATATCTGTTATAGCACATAGAGTTGTTCTTTTAATGCACTTTGTTGTTATTTTAGTGCATTGAATAGTTATTTTAGTGCATACAAATAGTCTTTTAGTGCATTCGATGACTGTTTTGGCACATCTGGTTAATTTGGAAAAATTTCAAAATTTCAAGAACTAATTGAGGTTTTTTGTTTTGCAGGTACATAATACGCTAGT
Organism: Sequoia sempervirens; assembly: GCA_007258455.2. Classification (NCBI taxonomy): domain Eukaryota; kingdom Viridiplantae; phylum Streptophyta; class Pinopsida; order Cupressales; family Cupressaceae; genus Sequoia; species Sequoia sempervirens. The sequence goes on from VDFB02325456.1 coordinate 969, forward strand.
CAAAGACAATCTTATGCAACTACTAATGATGTTACAGGGGCTGGAGTTTTTATTATCTTCTTTTGATATAAATTAGGAACCTAGTTTAATTAGAAAGTTAAAGAACCCCTTGTCTTTTGTGCTTGAACTGATAGGCCTATGCTCTCCCCTTAACTGGGTAAGACCAAAATGCCAGAATCACTATTAAATATGCTTCGTTAACACCTTTAAAAGGCCTGCCATAGTGGGAAAAATTACTCACCCTAAGGGAACAACCTAAGTGGGAACAACCAAAGCCAAGTTTTCCAACCCACTATAATCAAAAGTAAATTCTAGGAAAGTCCACAATTTGACGGTAGTGTGCAAGATAACCATCCCCAAAGCCTTTGTTCTAAAGGTTGGGAGGTCTCCTGAGGGAATTTATCTATTGCCACACTGAATGAAAATTCTTACTACAAACTTAGTGTAGAAGCCAACCGAGTCAGTTTTTGAACACTTTCTATATCACAGTACAAGGGGAGGGAAGAATCTACCCCCAAGATACTCATTATATAACCATCAGGGATTACTAGCCGAAAGTAGAGGATCTGGATTTGGTTAAGACCCAGGAAAGGTAAAAACATGGGCACCCTCTAGGGGGTGACAGGGCTATGTGAGCTAACATGGTTTTAAGATGTGGGATGTGGTATTTTAAGTGACCCTTGAGAATAGAAAAGTGCTTCAATTGTCTTCTCTTGTGTTATACCTATGGAAATTGAAAGAATTGGACTAGATTCTTGAATACACACTCAATGTTTAGTTCCTAGGTGGAAACAATTGTTTGACAACTTGTTGTTGTGTTTGAAGTCAAAATTCAAGAAATCATCCATTTAAAGCATTCAATTCCCATAATTCACAAATTGGAAACCAAGCAAAATTCACTATTCAATAGATCATACCTTGGAAACATTCAGATTCATAGATTAAAAAGTAGAATAACCAGACAAATTGGCAAGAACATTGAACATTTCCAGATTAGCGTATACACCCTCTGTTTCAGCGCATTCACTTTATTTTCTAGCACATCTGAAAATTTGTTAGCACATACATCCTCTATTTTAGTGCATACTTGGCTTTTTGTGGTGCATCCATACCATATTATAGTGCATTGGAAAGTTCTTTTAGTGCATCCACATCTAGGTCACTCAGTTGAAATCATCATGCTTAGGGGTAGTCTAGCGCATCCTTGTCTTTTACTGGCACATTCAATCTATTTTCTGGCATATCTAAGTCATCCTTTTGTGCATGGAGTGCAACTTTTAGTGCAGATAACCTCTATTCTAGTGCATATGAGTAATCCTTCAGTGCATGTAGGTCATTTTCCAGCGCATATGTGTAGTCTTCTAGTACATCCATTCTATGTTTTAGTGCATATGTCCAGTCTTCTAGCACATCTGTGCAATCTTGTGGCACATCCGTACTCTGTTTTAGTGCATCCAATAAATGCAAAACCCAATAGTTAAATTCATCCCTTGTTCCATAGTTTGAACTAGAATTAAGGATCTTTTAAAAAAAAATCATTCCTCAGGTACAATAGAGTCTTAAACTTGTTAAAACTAACCTTTACAAGTGGAATTATTCAAATTAAACCAAGATCTAACATCTCAAAGTACCTAAATCTTCAAACTTATCATATCTCTGATTTTTAAGCCAAGTTTCATCATTAGGATTTGTTATCCTTTCATCACGAAACAAAGCTATATAATCAAATTAAACTTAGTCTTATCAATAGAATTTGTCATTCTATTTGACTTAGTTTTCATCCTTGGAACTCCTCCAAATAAAGATCAAAAGTTTAGTTAAATTATAACACTTGTATGCCCCTTCAAACAAGATTACAAAAGTAGAAACTCAAGGAAAAAGAACTTGAAACTCAAAACATTAAAACTCAAAACACCATGGCCAAACTTGAAGAAAATCCATTTCATAATCTCCACAACACTAAAGGTGAGGAAATAACCAAGGAAGACATCCAAGATGCTCAACAAGATCAAAATTTCCACAAGTTCCTAGAAAAGATTTTTGAAAGGGATGGAGCAAAATACTTCCTAATGCTGGCCAATCAAGGTATCAAACTTCCACCTGACTTTGATGTTAATAAATTGAAAGAACCTCCTAAAAATATTGAAAATGATACACAAAATATAGAACAAGTATCTGCATTGGCTCATCAAATGAAAAACCTCCAACAACAAATTCTTGACATAAAAAGAGGAAACTCAAAATGATACTTGATACAAGACATTTTCCCATATCCTTTTGATCAAAATATCAGCATGACTCTTTTTCCCAAACATTGTGAATTCCCAAAGTATGATAAATACAATGGTGAAACAAACCCAATAGATCATGTGAGGGAATTTAGAACCATGAGTATTGAATTTTCACATGAAGAAACTTACTTAATGAGATTGTTTCCACACAGCCTAGGTGGACAATGCCTTGAATGGTTTTCCAAACTTGCACCCCCAATTAAAACCTTTGAAGATTTGGTTAAAAAATTCATCACTTAGTATTCCTACAACATCCAACATGATAGAACAATGAAAGACATTTGCTACTTGAAAAAGAAAAAGGGTGAGTCATTCCTCATATTTTTGCAAAAATGGAGAAGATTGTTTGCAAGATATTCTCCTCCCATACCTAAAAAGGAAAAGATGAAAATATTTATTGATAACCTAAATGACTAGATGAGCTATAGATTGGAATTACAATGCCCACCTACCTTTGAAAAATTGGTTGAAAATGGAATCAAAATTGAAGAAGCTTTGGTCAAGAGAGGAGTCATAAAAAATTACAATGAAAATAGCTTAGCAAGCTTCTCTAACAATTATAACAATAGTGATAAACCAAATTTTTGGCAATGAAAAAAAATGCTGGTAACAATGATGGTGCAACTGAAACACAAAATGTAAAACCAGTATTTAATTTGACATCAGCTGCAACCAAAATCAATCAAAACAACAATCCAAACAATAATAAAAAACAACCAAAATGTCAATCAAAATAACAATCAAGGTAATGCTGAATCTAGAACACCACCATATTGAATATCCTCAAATCAAAGAAGATTCACACCTTTGGTACAATCATTAGAATTGACATTAAAGATGCTTCTTGTAGCCAAGGTTATAACATTACTAGAGGAAATAAATTAGGAACCACAAGTTAAACCTTCATGGTGGAATGATGCACATTATTGTGACTTTCATAGAAATAAAGGACATAAAACCAATGATTGCATGCAATTGAAACATTTGATACAAGACTTGATTGATAACAAGACCATATTTGTAGGACCCAAAACAAACAATGATCATGAAGTGTTCAAGAATCCTATACCAAATTACGAAAAAGGGGAGTCTTCTTCATCAAATACCAAGGGAAAAAATGTGAACTATATTTATGATTCTACCATTCATTATGTTGAGGTAGTTGAAGATCAAACCAAGGACATTGAAATCAAGGGCCAAAGAAGCATTGTTATAGCTGAAACTCATCACCACAATATCAACACCAAATAATATCAGATTAATGACATCACACCAATAAATCTGATTACAAATGTTGTTGCAAGTGATAATAAAATTAATTTCATTAAAATTAGAGAAAATCAAGACAACCAACTAGTCAACACAATCACAAGGGGGAAAGCTAAAGTAACATTGAAAGGAGCTGCCTCCTCTACATCCAAAGCAATTGTTGCTGCCCCTGCAACTAAATATAACATAGTTGACCAATTGCAGAAAATACCAGCTCACATATCCATACTGGAACTCCTCAAGATTTCACTAGCTCACAAGGAAATTTTAGAACAAGCTCTAGTAGCCACCACAGTATGAAACAACCTAGAAGTTTTCTAATTTCAAGCTATGGTGGGACACTTGACCGTACCTCATTGCCTCTCATTTTCCAAACATGATGATGTATCAATCAACCATTTGCATAACGCTGCCCTCCTCATTGAGGTTCTAATTCAAAAACATCATGTCAAACATGTTCTAATAGATGGTGGAGTTGGCATAAATACCTATACTTTAAAACTCATCTGTGCACTTGGATATTTAGAAAATGCTATTCATCCTAGAAGGAAAATCACTATAAAGGCCTATGATGATGAAGAGAGATCCTCCCAAGGATTGATTGTCTTACCAATTTAAGTTGGACCAATTGTCAAAGATATAATTTTCCAAGTGTTATATAAGGAGTTAACATACAACATACTCTTAGGATGTCCTTGGATTCATGAGATGCAAGTAGTGCCCTCAACGTATTAAATTAGTGTCTGAATTTTTTTTTCAATGGGAAAGAAATCACTATTTTAGCTGATTCCAAAAACCCCCAATATTGCAACAAACTCAAAATGACCCAAGATACTTTTGTCCCAAATAACAAGGAAGCTACAACTCCTAGTTCATCAAATAATGAAAGACAACTAAATTCCTTGTCAAAGTGGGTTGAGAAAAAGGACCAATCAAAGGGTAAGGGTATCAGTGATTCCATTCCATCAAGCCACGAAGGTCAATCAAGCTCTTTATCAAATCATCTTGAGGAGAAAATTCAATCAAAAGACAAAGGCGTCAGTGATTCTACTCCATCAGATCACGAAAGACAATTAAAATTCTTATTAAAACAGGTTGAAAAGGTTCAATTGAAAGACAAAGGCATGGGGCAATACTCATTTGAGCAATCATTATGTCTATCATAGCTGCTATCTTCTCCCAAGTCATATGGATGGCCATTGACATCAAAACAACAATCGTCACAACCAACCACTCTTTGTTGGAAAGTTTGTAAAAGTAGGAAATTTAGTGGATGAATCAGAAGATAAGGAGGTTTTGAATTGGTTGTAGAAGGATGAAGAAAAATCACAAGCATCAACCTCTAATGTATAAACAAAGAAATATGGCAAAGGGAAGACAATCCTAGAAAAGATGGGATATGAGGAAAAAGGTCCTATTGGTAAAAGAAAAGAAGGCATCATAAAACCAATACAACCCATCACAATGAATTCTAAGGAAAAAACAAGACTAGGATACAAAGAAGAATCAAAAGAAGAAACTAGACAATAGGTTGTTGAGAGAATCCTTCAATTGAGAGATAGTTCCAAAATGGATTCCAATGAATATGAATGGGATTCCCTCTCTGAAGAGTCTTGTCATGATAAGGAAATTGATGTGATACAAAAGTATACACCAACATGTATGGAGGGGCAGAGCTAAAGTTCTAGACCACTTGAAATTGGATCACAACATATCAATGACTCAAGTGAAGATGATCATACTTCGAGTGAGATAGATACTTCGGAAGAGAGTAACATCATAGACCTCGATATTGCTATTGAACATTTTGATGATGTTGCCATCATGACACTTACCCCTTTTGACCTTAGCCAATCCAATGATTCCTTGCCATGGGTACACCCTAAACTGATTGATTGGGACCAAAACTGAGCTGCTTGATGTACCTATCTTTCCAAATGATGATGCCATTGTAAATTATTTTTTCTCTAACAATCTTGAGACATGTTCCACCAGCGAATCTCATAATGGGACTTCAGACAAGGGGAGACCAAATCTCTCAACTGCAAAACAATGAATATCAAAAAATGATCTAATGGTGAAAACCATTTAATGATAGTATTAGATTAGGAAAAAGTAAAAATAAAGAGCACATCTGAAGGTGAAAACCTCTATGATGCATCGAATGATGGGAGATTTGACACTCTTCTCGAGCACTATCATGAGAGATCTTTAGTGCTGATTGAGCCCACACAATCCATCAATGCTAGCACTGTTGAAATAGTCAAGACTCTACATCTAGCAGCATCCATGACAGAGGAAGAAAAACCAAGCTTCACTAAATTATTTGAAGAGAGGCAAGTTAGCTTTGCTTGGTCCTATGTTGACATGCCAGGAATAGATCCAGATCTTATCATGCATCATTTATCACTACCATCTTGGAGTGAAACCAGTGAAGCAAAAGTTGAGAAAAATGTATCCCCATATTGCCCTCTTGGTGAAAGCTGAATTGAAGAAGCTATTGGATGTCGAGTTTATCCATCCTATTGATCATGCTAAGTGGATATCAAATATTGTGCCAGTTTCAAAACCAAATAAAAGCATCAGGATATGTATGAATTTCAGGGACCTTAACAGGGCTTGTCTGAAAGATGACTTTCCTTTGCCTAAGATTGACATCATTGTGGATTTGACAGTGGGTCATGCAATGCTATCACTTATGGATGGATTTTAAGGTTATAACTAGATAAAGATAGCAGTAGAAGACCAAGAGAAAACTGCTTTCACATGTCCTTGGGGCACATTTTCTGGAACGTAATTTATTTTGGGTTGAAGAATGTTGAGGCTACTTATCAACGTGCGATGACCACCATCTTCCATGACATGATGCGAAACTTTATGGAATACTATGTAGATGAGTTGTTGGGAAAATCATTCACTAGAGAGGGAAATTTGGAAATACTAGAAAAAATATTCACTAGACTGGAGAAATTTAATGTGAGATTAAACCCCAAGAAATGTGTATTTGGGGTGACATTAGCCAAAATTTTGGGCCATATAGTATTAGCTAAAGGCATTGAGGTGGACCCTGCAAAAGTCAAAGCTATCATGAAAATGCCTCCTCCTAAGAATATCAGTCAACTTAGATCTCTATAGGGATGATTCTAGTATATTAGGAGGTTCATCACACAACTGGCAGATAAAACTCATCCTTTCAATCACTTACTACACAAGAATGTGTCTTTCAAATGGGATGAAAAGTGTGAAGCAAGCTTTAATCAACTAAAATAGTATCTGATGTCTCCACCCATACTAGTACCACCAAATAAAGGAAAGCCATTATTACTCTACATTGCAACAACAAAAGTATCTTTGGGTGCTTCACTGGAACAAGAAGATTATGTAGGAAAGGAAAGTGTTATTTAATATATCAACAAAACATTGAATGGTTATGAGATCAACTACACATTTATCAAAAAAGATTTTCTGGCGGAAGTATTTGCTACTTAACAACTAAGACACTACATGTTGACTCATACCATCAAACTCATAGCTAAAATTGATCCATTGAAGTATTTACTCAACAAAGTTTCCTTGACAGGAAGACTAGCCAAGTGGGTAATGATATTGAGTGAGTTTGATATCCAGTATGTGGGAAGGAAAGCAATCAAGGGTCAAGCCATAACAGATCAACTAGCTGAAGCACCATTACCAGACGATCATCCCATGACCATTGAGTTTCTAGATGCTGATGTAATAACGATTTCAACACAACAGTGGAGGTTATATTTTGATGGATCTTACATGTAACATGGATTAGGCGCATGAATCTTATTTATCATGCCTTAAGGAAACACCATCCCAAATTCTTACAGGTTAATGTTTCCTTTCACTAACAACATAGCCAAATATGAGGCATTGATCATTGGAATCAAAGTAGTACGTGAGTGGAAGATCACAAAGTTGCACATCTATAGTGATTCCCAACTAGTCACTAATCAGGTGAATGATGATTACCAGATAAAAGATGATAAATTGATGTCATATAAAAGAATGGTTTATGACTTTAAAAAGTACTTTGTGGAGATCAAATTTGAGCATATTCCTAGAGGTGACAACAAGGTTGCTGATGCCATGGCTACCATTTCTTCTCTCTTGCAAATAACTAAAAACTAAGCCTATTATGAGTTCATGGTAGAACAACTGTTTAACCCTACCTATGATAACCCCAAATCCCAAGTCATATACCATCTAGTCAAGATTGATGCTTCTACCTATGGAAAAATCTACACCTATCTAAAAGAAAATACCCTCCCACCTAATTTATCCCAAAACCAAAAATGAAACTTTATTTGACTAGCAGCTCAACATACTCTGATAGCCAATGTACTTTATCGATGAGGTCTTGATGGTAATCTCCTTCGGTGTCTTGAACATAACGAATTTGAAACCGATTTACGATTCATGAAGGTATTTGTGGAACACACTCAAGTGGCCTAACTTTAGCTAATAAACTCCTATGTTTGGGGTATTATTGGTTGAATATGGAGGAGTCTTTTCAATATGTCAAGAAGTGCCAAAAATGTCAAATTCATGGAAACCTGATACACACACCAACACAAGAGCTACAACCATTTGCACCAACATGTCCTTTTGGTCAATGGGGACTAGATATTGTAGGAAAATTTCATCCATCTTCATCAAATGGACACAAGTTCATCATCACAGCCATGTAGAACTTTACCAAGTGGATTGAAGCTATTCCCCTAACCCCCATCACAGGAAAACAAATTGCATCCTTCATCTTGAATTACATCATTTATCGGTATGGGATTCCTCAATTAATTATCATGGATAACGATCAACCTTTCAAGAATCAAGATGTCTAAGAAATCTATGAGAGGTTTCATATCCAACATCAATTTTCTACACCCTACTATCCTCAAGGAAACAGTCAAGCAGAGGCCTCAATATAAACCATCCTAAAAATATTGAAGAAAACTGTCAACGATGCTGGATGTGATTGACACATTCAACTGAACCTTGCTTTGTGGGCTTACAAAACCAGTATCTATGGCCCAACAGGAGTTGCACCCTATGCTATAGTCTATGGATCAGAGGCCATTCTACCTATTGAGGTTGAGCTACCATCACTCTATGTGTCACTAAAGGGGATCATTTCAGATCAAGATTATCAGATCTCTAGGTTATAAGAGTTAGAACTATTGGATGAGCATTGTCAACATGCAGTTGATCACCTGAAAGCCTATCAATGGAGGATATCCAGAAGTTACAATCACAAGGTCAAACTAAGAATGTTTCAGGTTGGTGATTTGGCCTTGAAAGAAAATCCCCGTAATCAGCAAGATCGAGAGAAAGGGAAATTTGAACCAAACTGGCTGGGTCCCTTTTTCATTGTATCAGTCTTCAGGTTAGGAGCATATCAGTTGTGTACACCTAAAGTTTATTTATTTGATGAACCCCTCAACAACTTGCATCTCAAGAAATTCTACACATGACTCATCCAAAGCATCGGTAAAAGTCCTAAAAAATACAAAAAAATTAGAAAATGTCCTAAAAAAATGGTTGCCTTGATGAAAACTTGGCAAATAGGCATCTTGGTGACAACAAAAAAATCAGAAAAAATGAAAAAATACAAAAAAAGTGAAAAATTGAAAAAATAAAAAAATCACAAAATCTGAAAAAGTGCAATAAAAACAAGTAGTGAAAACTTGGCAATAGGTGCTATTTGTGATAGGTTAGCTTTTCCATCTATTTGAGCATGTTGACCATTCGCTTTCACCACTCAATTTTTCCATCAGTTTTCCTATCACCGAAAAGCTCCATGTACATATCCTGGCATCGTGGTTGTGTCTCACCCTAGACTGGGGCCAAAATCCTGAACTCATTGGGGGAAATAAACTTTGAGATTAAACCAATAGACAAACAATAGTAGGAAAAAATAACAAATGAATCAATCATTGTGAAACCCAACATTTAACATCAATCACAATCATGAACACATCAATCATCCATATCAAACATCAAACAACTACATCAATCAAATCAAAACAATTTTAAATGGATGATGTTCTTTTGAATCATGGTTTTATCACTTTGGAATATACGTTCAAATGTTGTACTTTTATTTTTGTTGTCATATCTCTGGAACAAATCGATGATGTATTGAACTAGAGTAGCCAAGAAGGAGTGTGATTTTTCTTTGTCTATTGTCCATGATTTGATCACTACTATTGTGAAAATTGTCACGAGATGTGCTCTACAAAGTATTACTGATTAAATTATGAATTTGCATAGGAAAACAATTAACGCTTGTTTTTTTATGCAAGCAATGCTTAGGTCATCTCAATTTAATTATACCTAGATGCTTGTGTTAACTTGGAATTGTCAGCCTCCACAATGATTCAATAACTAAGCCTTTACGGCCATGATTAAGAGATTAGACATCTAACCTAAATAGCTATCTCATTCATCACGAAGGTGCATTTAACTTGTCAACCTAGGGACATGAACTTGAAATGGGCTAGTACTGTATGTGCACTAGGGGCTCAAGTAGTCATTGCATCCTATAGTGAAGAAACACAATACTGAAAGTAAATTGCTTGAAAGGAGATAAAGAAAATGCTAAACATCAACCAATAACTATACTAAGTTGGAATGCATAAAAAGAATGAAAATTTGTGTGACAAACAAGGACTACTCTGTCTACTTTGGCTATAGGAATAGACACAGAATGGACTTGTAGTGTCTAAAGAAATAGTCGATGCTAGATTTTGAACTAAGTATAGAATACGAAATAATAACTAAACTAATTACTCTAAAGAAAGGATTACTCACCAAGTGGTTCCCCTTGGATGAGTATCCACCAAGACTAATACAAACTCAAATGCTTAAATTCAAACTATCATCTCATTCATTGAAAAATGTGTAAACAAAGTAGCAGCATGGCTCTATTGAAAATGGAGAATGCTTAATATATTATCAATATCATTTAACAACAACAATCAAGAACTAATAACCCCCAAGAATAAGATTCAAATCCTTATTTAAACTACCAGCTAAATAGGGTGGTTGACCGCCACTAACTAAGAGGATGCCACTTAGGGAAAATGAGGAAAAAAGTGGCAGAGTGGTTACAACTGTAGGGAATCTAGTCAGACATGCATTCCTAAACTTGGAATCAGTGCTGCAGTAATGCCTGTGATTGCTCAATGCCATAAATATGAGGTGGTTATAATTGACTATCGTGAGGAATCTGCTGCCATCATCCTTTAGTTGACTCCTTTGAATGATTCCCTTGCATGACCATCTAATGGTTTCCTTTCTCAACTTAGCATCCATAAATTATGTCCTGCATAGAAATTTTAGTACACATAATAATTGCACATTTATAATCACCTTAAATAAAATTCATCAATCATATGCAAAATTAATATAGATAATCCACATAATATGCCAATGCCATTAAAACTTTGTAGAGATAAGATTAAACCCAATGTCAATGGTTTGAGGGAAACATTATGCAAATATTAACACTTAGCTACTAAATTCATGACACTGTCAGCAAATGGACTATAAATTCTACCCAAAATTTGACAAAAAACTAGGCTCATCATTCCCCCCCAACCTAACGTCTTGCTAGTCCTCCAATAGTGGAAGGGTTGTTCTTTTGTTTGGTCAAAACTCTAAAGTTCGCAACTGTAGGCTATCCAACATCAGTGGTTGCAGTACATGAGTCTGGGTCCCAATAAAATCCTCCCAATCTTACAAAATTGTCCATCTTTTCCTTTCTCCAGCAATATCATATTGGTAGAATCTATAGTTTGGTATTGGCTACATGAACACAGGTGGTTGGAAAGTCAGGGGAAGCCAAAATATTCTCTCTGGTCTACCAATCTAGATATACCTATCAATTTTCTTCGATGCTGTAGCATAATTGTGAATAGAATGGTGCTCAGCTTGTTTTAGCTCATCTGTTAAACTATTCCATTGTTGGGATAGGTATCCTCTAATAAGCTCCTCTTTTTTTGTTGCTTTGACCTCATACTCAGTGTAGACAGCTTCAATCCAGGGCATGATTCAGTTAGCATAGCTTGGTTTGAGAAGCATCCTAATCCATTCTCTATGAATATCCCTTGGGTTACTTGACTTGGCCCTGATGGCTAAGGGAATGCTAGATTCCATTTTCTTATAAGCATTGTTCTGTTCACCCCAATTAATCTCGTTTTGTACCCAAGACGTAAATTCTCTTAGTTGAATATCCCTAACATATAGCAACAGGTTCCAATCATGATCCTGCATGACAACATAATTGTGCAAATAGAATTCACATAGCAAATTTTTCATCTTAGGGGAAGCAATCCTATAGGCATTGAAGAATTCGATAGGAGTTTTAATGGAGGAGTTTAAGTCTGAAACAATTCTTGACAACTTGAAAGAGAGATATTTCTCTCTCAAGTGTAGGGCATAAACCCTTGGAGGAGCTTTGCATTCTAGAATTTGTGGCACCAAGGTCACAATGTCATCTACTTTCTTCTTCAAAGTAGCAATCTCCTCATTTTTCTCCTCAATAACCTCATCCTTCTCTTGGATTTCCTTTTTCAATTTCTTCTTTTCCTGTTTCCATTCTTCTTCCCTCCTTTCTATTTCTTTCCATAAATTTAAAATTTCTGCATGAATCGTAAAATCAGGAGGGTTATGAATTCCTACCAATGTTTTTGTCAAGGGCTGCTCCCCATACAGTGTTATCTGCATGAACTCAGGATGTCTAATTGTCTGTGGTTGTGGGGGTACTATTTCTTCACTCCCTTTTTTTGTAGGACCTCTTGTTTCTATTCTTGGATTTGCTCTAGATCTTGCAGTGCTTCCTACTATGGCTGCAAGAACTCCTGCTCTTGTTCTTGGTTTTGCTACAAGAACCCCTTCTCATCCTCAAACTCCTCCATGATATTAGCAAGGTCTACTAGTGTTACTTTTGTTGCTTCCTCAAATATACCCTCTTCTTTTTCTTCAACATGTTCTTGTTCCATTGGAGCTTTAGTGTCCCCATGTGATGTTTCATCACGCCCAGGGCTTTCCTATGAAGGTGTACAAAAAGCTAGCCCAGCTAGTTTTGACTTCCTAGAGGTGCTTTTACATTTTCCCTTGGCTATAGGATGAATAGGGTTAGCCTTTCTCTTCCTAGCACTTGACACCTATTTCTCTACAGGCTATGTTTGGGATTTTTCTTTTCTTGTTTCAGCCTCTTTCTTCCATGCCCTAGTTCTTATTAGGGTTTGCAGGGGGACATCATCATCAGAATAAGATGAAGAGCTTGCTTTTTCTGGATGCTCTATTTCAGAGAAACTAATGTTTATGGCTCTTTTTGTTGCTGCAGGGGGATTCATACTAGAACTAACACAAAAATTTGAAGCACCAGGGGTGGCTTCAACTATGCTTAATCTTTTGCTAGACCTACGAGATTAAGGTATAGCCCTAGGTGGAAAATGCTCAACATTGACAAACTCTTTCTGATGATAATTTTGATTAACTTGAACAAATTCTTCCCAAATCATTCCAGAAGCATCATGCAATGGTTGGAAACAAAATTATCCCTACCTTTTTGTGTTTCAACTGCCATGATGGAGAGAAGACGGTATAGGACATTGGGCACATTCATCCTCCTTCCATGCCTCATGTGGCTCAAGAGCTTGAAATGTATTGAATGTAGGTTTGATAATCGTCCCTCACAAGTGATATACCTTATAATGTAGATAGCAACCTGCTTCCATGTTTCAGGTAGATACATTTTTTTTGCGCCTTGCTTGTCAATGCTAATTGGCGGGTCACTAGGTACAATGAATTCTGCTCTGGCCGACCTGGCATCCCTAGAGGCAGGGTAATACTCGCCATTGACAGGTAACCTTGAAACTTTCACAATTATATCCTCGGTTGCCACCACTTCTAACCCTTTTACTGTGGCTTTACCTTCAGAGAATGTTTGAGTGAATTCGAGTGCAATTCCCTCATCAAAGCCATTCAGTTTCATGAAATAATCAAACCATCCACAACATTGAAATTCTGCTAGGCATTGTACATCCTGCAACAAAATGTCATGAATTGAGGGCTCATTCCAAATTAACCACCTCCCATTGTCTGAAATCACTGTCACTCTGCAAAATTCCTTTCCTTAGCAATTCCTTCTCAACACCTTTTCTACTAAATTTTCACTACCAGTATCAACTGAATTTCCTTTTTTTTTTGCCATTTACTGCTTATAACTCAAGACTACGATAGGGAAATTAAGGAATTATGGCAAAAAAAGATGTGATAAATGAGAGAAAAATTGTCGGCTCAGTTAACATCACTTCACACATGCGAGCCAGATTTTCAAATCCTCTTATTTAATTTTTCAAATCCTCTTATTCCCCCAACCTAAATTTGGACATGTGTCCACACATGTGAGAAGGGAGTGATGAATTGACAAGAAGTACTGGCATATTATGTAATTACCTATAGTAACCTGGCATGATTAAATAAATACACTTAAAAGGAAATTAAGAGATGAGAATTACTATGTACATACCTGAACGTACGAAATATGCATTGCAAAGATCAGGGAGAGAAAGTACCGTTTTGCCTTTTTTTGAAATATTTGAGCAATTAATGAAGGTGAAGCAAAGTGAAGTGAGGCAAAATGAAATGATGGAAGAGAGAAAAGGTGATACAGTTGGACAAATGGGTGGATGGGTGAAGAAATGGATTTCCACTAGAGTGGAAATCTTTATTATGAAAAGTACGTAACTTAATTTAACCAAAAGGTGGGACACGGGGTCCACCACTTTCAACTGCAGGAAACTCATAAGCTGAACACTGGGTGAATTATTGCAGGAACTCTTCCTTGCAGGTTGGCTTATAATATAATATGAGATGATGACCACTAAAAAGTAACTTGAATTAGATAGGGTCAATGGTAATGAGTTGAACAACTCCATTAGAAAAGACCTCAGAAATGTTGTATAGTCCTAGCCACCTTGTCCACAATTTTTCTGCATTGTCCTGCTGCTTTGAGTCATATAACAATACCTAGTCACCTAGCTGAAACTTCTTCTCCTCATCATGCCATCTCATCCTTTGATTTTTCACTACTTCATTGTGGTGCAAGGCTACCCTTCTCATCTCATCCAAAGCATTTGGCTACATGACTTTCTCTTTTTTTCATAAGATTGTTCCTATGTCATAACCTAAGGCATATGTATGAATGTGGAGAGGGGTCTCCCAATTAGGTCCCTTCAAAACAGGAGCATGGGTCAAGGATGCCTTTAGATTAGAAAATGCTTTGTGACAGTCTTTTGTCCATTGGAATTCAACATCTTTTGTTAGGAGAGTGCACAATAGCAAGGGGAAATGGTATTTCTTAGTGGCAGTGTTAGATTCTCTGTAATCAACACAAACTTGCCACTTCCCTCCCTTCTTTGGCACAATCACTAATGAAGACACCCACTGGCTGTCTGAAATAGAATGGATAAAACTAGTAGCTAACAATTTCTACAGTTCTATTTTAACAATTTCTCTCAATGTAGGGTTGATTCTTTGTTGAGGCTTCCCTACTGGTTGACAATCATCTCTGATGTAGATCCTATGAGTGTAGAGCTTAGGATCCAGTCCCTTCATATCATGATAGTCCCATGAAAATGCATGCTAATGAGACCTCATTAAGTCTTCCAATTGTAATTGCTTGAGTTCTTATGGCAACATGGAATGGAATATGCTTGTTGTTGCAGGAAGTTTATCTGCAGACATAGTGGTTGCAAGAAGTGTAGCTACAGGAAGTTCATTTGCAGGAAGAGTGGCTGCAGGAGGATCATCTGTAGGAAGAGTGGATGTAGGAAGAGCATGCAAGAGTGTCCTAATAGAAGTAGAAGATTATGCTTCTCCCACTTCATAATGGTTTTGAATTATACTGGGTGACACTTCATCTTTGTATTGAAACTACAAAACAAATCTTTTACCTGACATCATGAGTTGCGTCACTGAGTTAACTTCCACGGTTTCTTCATTAATATGTGGCCATACAAAATCCTTTTCATCATGGTTCAACTGAGCAAGAGGATAAAGAACAAGCTTTCTAGTATTCCTGCCATCGAAAATAGTCATGTCATCCGATTGACACCTAATATAAGCATCTATTGTTGCTAACCATGGCCTTCCAAGAATGATAGGATATCCTCCTAGGGTGGCCTTAGGAGGGAAAATCATGAAGTCTATTGGATATTCCCAAGAGTCTAGAATTACTACAAGGTCTTCTACTATATCATTAGGCTTCATAGTAGAACTATCAACAAGCTGCAGGACAGTAGGAGTAGGTCTCATGCTTGCAACATTTAGTTGCTACAAGATGTCCTTAGTCATCACATTGATTGTTGCCCCTAAATCAGTCAAGGAAATCTTTACTTGAATCCCGTGGATAACAATTGCTACTATAGGATTATCTGGATCAGCGTTCTTGGGAATGGTCACTTTTCCAAGCATGATGTCAACGAGTTGTCTCATCACATGGATTGTAGTCAAGTCCTTCTTTCTTCCTAGCTTCTTGAGGCATGCTTCCTTGATCACCTTGCCATATATAGGAACATTTTTATGGTCTGAAATAGGGGTATCTAGAAACATATGCATTTTCGACTGCTCTGAGATGTCAAAAGTTGTATCTTCCTTGTCTTCCTTATGCTTGGAAACTTCCAATTTATGAGGAAATGGCGTCTCTTGTGCAGTCTTCCCGGCTGAAACTGGTTCAGGATTTTTAGGTATGGCTGGCTGAATGAGATCATTCAGAGGTTCCTCTTCCTCTTCCATAGGTAGCTCAATGATGATGGGTGTGGAAGGAGTTGGTACAGTAGTTCCTGAACGTAGATGGATATTACTCAAACTCACAACACATGTAGGAAATTGATTTGGATCAACAGAATATACTGGCTATTGTTGTGGTTCATTATTTAGATTTGGTGTGGGATGAGATGGTGGATGAGTAGGTTTGGGTGCATTGGAGCTTGAATTAGTAGGTGGAGGTGTTATAGCAGACTGTTGGGGTTGAAAAGATGGTTGCATGCAACTGGCTATCTAGTTTGGTCCAGAAAAAGATAATTGATCTAGTAACATACCTTGTCTTGGAGCCCAATGCTTCTTGTGTGCATCAAAGTGGACTTTTTCTTCCTCAGTTTCAGGTGGAATCTTGCTGTCAATGTTAGATACCATCTTGCATTTGCAGTCCTTCTCTTGTCTGTAATGAGGGCAATATTCTGCTAATGTTGCCTCTGCCTCCTCAAGTTTGTCTTTGGCCTGAAGTGTATCCAGCTGAGTAGCTAGATTTTTTGTAACATCCTACCTGAAATTTTCTAATGGATTAGTAATCTCCATCCTTGAAACTTCACTAGTAGTTGACTTCCCCACAAAGGATTGGTAAGCTCTCCCTTTCCTTGAAGTTGATCTGGAATAGTTCTGACATATTTTCTTGATATCTTCCCAAGGGACTTGAGTGATATCACCTCCTGCCATTAGGCCTAAAGCATCAGTGTAACTCTCATTGATTCCCTTCAAGAAAAGAAACTTCTATGATTCTTCATTGAGTGTATGGTGTGGAGATTTTGCATGTAGAACAAAAACCTTGAAATGTAATCTTCAAAGCTCTCATCTTCCTTCTTTTGCATCCTAAAGACATCACCTCCTCTTGCATCACTGCCTTTGCAATATTACTTGTATTTTCCAAGGAACTTTGTCTTCATATCTTCCCAATTCTCCATAGTGTCTCTACCTAGACTCATAAACCATCCTAGCATATCTTCTTTTAAAGTGGTAGGAAATAGCTCAAACTTAGGAGCATTGGTGGTATAATCATAACTTTCATAGAGCATGTCAAACTCAAACAAGAAGGTATCACCCATGTTTCCTTGATGAATTCCAAAGGAAAAAGGGTTGTCAATTTGGTTTTGATCTTCAGTGGAGGATTCAGAACTAGTTAGATCAAGATATGCATCAACAAAAAGGGAAATGGTTCTTGTTCTTCTTCATTTCTGGGAAGATTTGGATTCTCACTAGTTGCGGTATCAACTCAACATCAGCTAGTTCACACAAAGAATGAGCAAAAGAATAGCAGATCATTACTCATCTAAGCAAGGGATATTCTAAGAACAACTTTCAAAAAAACTATAGCAAAAAATACCAATGACTCCAAAAACTTCCTAGCTTGACACCATCCTCGACAATGGCACCAAAAATGTTGGCCTCCACAATGATTCAATAACTAAGCCTTTACGACCATGAATCAGAGATTGGACATCTAACCTGAATAGCTATCTCATTCATCACGAAGGTGCATTTAACTTGTCAACTGAGGGACGTGAACTTGAAATGGGCTAGCACTATATGTGCACTAGGGGCTCAAGTAGTTATTGCATCCTATAGCGAAGAAACACAATACTGAAAGTAAATTGCTTGAAAGGAGATAAAGAAAATGTTGAACATCAACCAATAATTGTACTAAGCTAGAATGCATAACAAGAATGAAAATCTATGTGACAAATAGGGACTACTCTATCTGCTTTGGTTGTAGGAACAAACACAGAATGGACTTCTAGTGGTTGCAAGAACAGTCGATGCCAGATTTTGAACTAAGTACATAACAGGAAATAATAACTAAACTAATTAATCTAAAGAAAGGATTACTCACCAAGTGGGCCCCCTTGGATGAGTATCCACTAAGACTAATACAAACTCAAATGCTTAAATTCAAACTATCATCTCATTCATTGAAAAATGTGTAAACCGAGTAGCAACATGACTATATTGAAAATAGAGAATGCTTAATACATTATCAATATAATTTAACAACAACAATCAAGAACTAAGAACCCCCAAGAAGAAGATTCAAATCCTTATTTAAACTACCAGTTAAACAGGGCAGTCAAACCCCACTAACTGAGAGGACGCCACTTAGGGAAAATGAGGAAAAGAGTGGTAGAGCGCTACATTTGTAGGGAATCCAGTTAGACATGCATGCCTAAACATTGACTCAATGTTGTAGTAATGCCCGTGATTGCTCAATACCATAAATACGAGGTAGTTACAATTGACTGTCATGGGGAATCTACTGTCATCATCCTTCAATTGACTCCTTTGAATGAGTCCCTTGCATGACCATCTGACGGTTTCCTTTCTCAACTTAACATCCATAAATTATGTCCTGCATAGCAATATTAGTATGCATAATAATTGCACATCTATAATCACCTTAAAGAAAATTCATCAATCATATGAAAATTAATATAGATAATCCACATAATATGCCAATGTCATTAAAACTTCATAGAGATAAGGTTAAACCCAATGTCAATGGTTTGAGGGAAACATTATGCAAATATTAACACTTAACTACTAAATTCATGACACTGCCAGCAAATGGACTATAAATTCTGCCCAAAATTTGACCAAAAACTAGGCTCATTAGCAATATCAAAAATCATGAAAGTAGTACTCAGGTCATCATGGTCTAATTATACCATTGATGTTTGTACTCACTTTCCACATTTTAAAAGCTCAATGATGATAAAAAGCATGACAAATTGGTTGTTACGATGAAAATATTTGCATAATAGATCTACATGGTTAAGTTAGATTGCATCCATGTTAGTTTGCATTTGTATTTATGGGTTTTCCAAGGCTGGAACAATTTTCACAATGATGTTATCTCTATCATTAATGGATTGAGTACATTTGACATTAACCAAAAACACATTAGTTGCATCATCATTTGCATACATTAGAAAGCATTATCATATCATTATCACATCAATCATCCATCCATGCATTACATCATAATGTCCACATCAAAAAACAAAAAAATAAGTGAATTGCATCTCACTTGCATAATCAAAATCATCTCGCATAATGGCATTAAGAAAATGGTCCATTAAGAAGATTGAAAGACATATCTAGCATATTAATATTTCCAAGAAGAAAAAGTTACTGAAGAACATGATTGGTAAGCAGGTTTCCCTGTAAAGATAGAATGCCATTGTTATGAACATCTAAAACCAATAGTGAAGATAGATTTTCCAGGATGTATGGAATACAACTTGTGAATTTGTTATCACTCAAATCCAAGACTGACAAAGGACTAACTGGATCAGCATAATCATCACATGAATGTACAAAAAAATCACACATCATTTGCATAATCAAATCCATCTCACATAACATAAAACATCATCCATAAAACATATAGAATTATCAATCATGCATTATCATATCATCATTGCATACATCACATAAGCATCATATAATAATCACATAGGCATCATATAAACATAACAAACACATAGAACTATGCACCATCATATGATCATTCTATCCATCCATTCACTTGTGCATTAACATTAGCATACATTAATCTATTCATTGCATCATCTATTTGCATTAGAAAAGTACAAAAACATAAAATGCATCACATTTCATTGGCATAATCAAATCCATCTCACATAGCATAAAACATCATTCATAAAGCACCATAGAATCATAACATATTTTTTATTATTTCCATGCATAGCATATCATGCTATCATCATATAGAACATCACATAGCATATATAATAGAAATTAAATGCATCCATCATATACATCCATCATAGTCAACACATATAGACACATAGATCAATCATCATCATCGCCGCATATCATATATATCTCAAAATAATGTCAGGTGTACAAGGATATCCAAATATCAAGAGGTATATCATAAAAAATGGTAGTGAATCATCAATATCTCAGATAAATCAGTGTATACATGTCAAAAATACATCAAGAATCATATATAGAAGCTATGTCGTGCTCCCCCTAGATGGTATCAACATCACTAGACCGGTACCTCCCCCACCAGATGGACCTGCATTAGGATCTCTTGGATCTCTCAGAAGCAACTGTGTCACACCCCTAATGGTAGTCCTAGTGTGAATGCGACTGCTAGACTATGTGTAGCTCTCTTGACACTTTGGAGGAATGACCTCATGATACTTTAGCCTATAAAATTTCACCTCCCTGGCACAGTGTCATACCTCTCAAAAGTAATCTGTTGAACTTGCGGCCTCTACAACCCTTTACATTCCTTTGGCTACACCCTTTGCCTGCTCCACCCGTTATCTTAGAGTGTCCCTCTCTATAGTGAGCATGGAAATCTGTGCGTGTGTATGAGCTTGGGCCTAGGTCTGTTCTTGAGGTAAAGCCTATATCTGAAGTAAAGCCTGTGCCTACTCTAATTGACTCTACAATGTCTGTACTTGCACCTATAAAGCAGCTATCTATGTTTGCTACTGTTGTGAGGGTAGTCTGATCTCTACAGGCTCTTGAGCTGCAACTACCAATGATCACCTCTTCTGAGGCACTCTGAACTCTCGTACATCTATCATGGGCCCTCCACCACCATCTCCTCCATCTATGTCACCCCCATCACCATCTCCTCCATCTTTGTCCCTATCTCCCTCATCACTACTCTTTGCCTCCTCCTTAACTCCCCCATCTCTCCTCCATCTGCGTCCATCTACAACTACCCTCTCCTAATAATCCAATAGTGGCATTGGCTCATTTGGGATTGAAATCCATGGGAAGGGGTGTATGAAGAAGTACTGAGCATAATCCTCTAATATTGGAGCCTCAACAATATCTGGATGAATCTCCCAAGCAATGGCATGTAGACCCTAGTACTCCTGCACTGCAACATCATAAGAAAAAGTGGGTCACCACTCTTTCAGATCAACCCGTATTTGAGCATAATGGACCACTCCCCAGGGAATTCCCTGTATCCTGCCATATTGACGTAGTACCCTCCTCAACAAAAATCTCTTAATGATGAACTGTGTCCTACCAATCAAGTACATAGACTTGCACAAAAATGGAATCTCTGTATTGTCCTTTGGTCACTGCTCACAATGAAGGTAGGGCCACATGTCACTATCTCTAAATCATCAAGTATTCTCCTCCAATACTCTAGTTTTCCCAGACTAGGATGAGCAATTGGACCTACATAAGCATGAATAAATGGTCTCATGGCGGGTTACTGTCTATCTATAATTGGACAAGTGACTGCTATATGCTCCCATGCCCATATCTAAAGCAATGTGAATCCTGTTGACAAACTGACCCCTCAGATGTAG
This sequence comes from Sequoia sempervirens, assembly GCA_007258455.2. Lineage (NCBI taxonomy): Eukaryota > Viridiplantae > Streptophyta > Pinopsida > Cupressales > Cupressaceae > Sequoia > Sequoia sempervirens. The sequence continues at coordinate 22,705 of VDFB02325456.1, forward strand.
ACAACCTACAAATCATGGTACAAATGGGAAAGCATGCAACATCCCCATGCATGTCTATTACCTTGGGTGATCATACTCTCAAGTATCCAACCCCATCCAACTGAAAGTCCCTTTGACCTGTGGTTAGGACAAAGGAGCCCTCCAATGAAACCAACAAGTACACATGGCAATGTGGCATAAGCATCAACCATCTCTCTCCAAGGAATCTCGTAGCTGCATATCCAATCATCCTCAAATACTCTATAAAGAGTATTTGTCCCACCCTACTCAATAGAATCATATAATACTAGCTCTCCCATAACAGATATCCACAGAATCCAATAGACATCCTCCAGGGTCACTGTCATCTTGCCAGTGGGAAAATGAAAGGTGTTATGCTCACTATGCCACCTCTATGCTAAAGCTATCAATAGACCCCTGTTAATCCTAATTTGGGGCATATCTATTAGAGAGGAAAATCTAAATCATGCAATAACAACCACCTCAGCCTGCACCAGGCGGGGTATCAAATCCGACATCCTTGAGAAATGCTCTCGAATCTACATAATTGCCAAAGGCTCCTATCATCACAAAATATCACAAATCAGTAATCTTGTCAATCGATCAACATCCATTAGCCTATCAATCTAATCAGCTCTGGTGAGACTTTGATCAAATCTCATGAGCATCAATCTATCATTCAACCTCACCTATCATGAGGTTTATCAATCAATCTATCATTCAACCTTGCCTATCATGAGGTTTATCAATCAATCTATCAATGCACCTCATCGATCATGAGGTCAATTATCAGTATCAATCGTTGAATCTCACCTATCATGAGATCAATCATCATCTAATCTAGCAACATCATCAAACAATATCAAATCAATAGTTGATGCAATAAAAAATCATCGAAAATAGGGCATTCAATCAAAAATTCATCATTCTGCCATGTATGAGCTAAAACCGTCTTTCTATAAGCTAAAAGCATGCATGCGCCAGAAAAATTTAGTGATGCACTAGAACAAGGTTTCAATGCGTCAAAATACTCAAAGCGCCATCAAATTTGACCAATGCGTTAAACCCCTCTATCAATGTGCTAAATGTTTCTATGCGCTACATCATTGACCTAATGCGCTAAACTGCATCACCTACGTGCTAATATACCCTATGTGCTAGAACAGTTATCAGATGCACTGAATGTCTGGCTCTAAGGGCTAAATCTATCGATGTGCTAAATCCCCCTATGAATGTGCTACAATACAAACCCTAAGCGCTAATCTAATGTATGCACTACAACAATCATTCTATACAGTACATTGATGCTTAGATGTGCTAAAAATTTAAAATCCTAATTTAAATGAGGAAAAACATGGGAAAAATAAATTGCACAATTTACGAGGAAGTTTTTGGGTACATACCGGAGGTCTGTATGTTGCTAGATGGTTGTGACATATGACACGCTCGAATTGGTGTGTATGGTAAGGAATCACCATCTTGCTCCAATGTTGCTCAATCACTCAATCACTCTCAAATCTTGAAATTGCAAATGCATAAATGAACTTTTAATCCACCTTTTTAACCTTTTGAAGGTTAATTAAGTGGGAATTTTGTGGCATTGATTTATTTTATTTTCAAAAGGGCTTTAATTCATCAAATCATCACCTGGTGACTTAAACATCATTTTTCTGGAGATAAATCGCTTCTCGATCATTAAATTTTGAAATCATCATCAATTCATTGAAAAATCATCAAAAATTTTATAAATTCCAAAAAATCCTAAAAATTCAAAAATTCACCGATTTATCTCTCGAGGGGGCATATATTTTCCATCACTTGAAAATCAGTGTTTATCTGTCATCACCTGAAAAATCAACATTTGGGGCATCGATTTTTTTTTGTCAACATCAATAACAAATTATTATTTGAAGCAATGTATAAACACAATATTTCAATTATGGGTAAAATGTATACACCTAAAATCAGTCAAGACAATGAATTAATTAAATACTAGTTATTTAATTAATAAACCTCTTAATTCATCTACTAATAAATAAATTCCAAATTTATTTGTATAGTTCATACCTTCTAATTCTTCATTCTAAGATCACACTCTTCTATTTTAATTAAATAAACAAAGTCACATAGTTTGTTTTATTTAATTAATAACCTTTTCACTAAATTTAAATGCCCAATTTGAATTTAGGCACATGTCTACAACTTTTTCAAGTGTCACATGTATTTAAATATGTCTAATATTTAAATTACATTATTCTCAACCAATTCCAAAACAAACTTTGGACACTTGGCTCTTTCACACATTTTATTCCCTCATACATTTGGCATGTTTCCCTTGGTCAAGGGAACATTCTCCGTGATTCTTTCTAACTTCTTTCATCTCCTTCGTTCATCTCTCATGCTAAAATCTTGACCATTGATTGCTGCCACATCATAAGATGCTTTGGAAATCCTATAAATACAAACCCATTCTACAATATTTTACATCCTATCTTTGAGTAAACTTACTATGTAGGAATAACATTGGAGCATTTGAATCATTTAGAGTTTGAGCATTTAGCATTGTTTAGCATTTAGCATTTAGAATTGTTTTATCATTCTAGTTTAGAATCATGTCTTAGTTTATAGCTGCCTTTTAGTTACCATCTTAGCTTTCATACAACATTTCCACCATAGCATAATATTCATTTTATCACAACAATATTAATATCATGCATAATGGCATCATGGCATCAATCACATAGTTTATAATTCATGTAGTAATTAGATTCTTGCATCTAACAACATCTCGTTTCTTAGGTTGTCATCCAAACCAGTCATAGTGCATATACAAATCTAAGAGCACTAATGATTTAAAGGATCCTTGAGAATAGAGAACAATGGAATGATTTTAGAGATTTGTTTTGTTTTAATTTGGTTAATTCTATGATTCAAATATTTAATGTAATATGTCTCATTGGTTGTGCGTGTTTTTATTATTCATTTACTAACTTTCACAATTCACACGACAACAAATACTATGCAAGAGAAGATCAATTCTAGTGAACTAGTGAGTGTAGACTTATGGGAGTTTATTCCTAATGGATCTCTTAACCTTTCAATTATTATCTCAAGTTCTTTTTTATTGTTTTCTATTTTCCCTAGTATATTTTCTTGTATCCTAGGAGGATTTTGGGGAAATGTGGGAGGGGGTTGTTGTGGTTTCTCTTTAGCAATATTTTCATCAATTGGTGAATGTGAATTTTAATCAATTGGTGGCACATTCTCAATTCCTAGAAATTAAAGAAAAAAAACTCAATTTTTTTTCAATCTATCTATTTAATTAAATTTTTACACTAAAAAACAAAAAACTTACCTCTTCGACCTTGGTGACATTGTGGTGGAATTTTTGCAATGGAAAAATTGGTGATGAATGAGCTATTACACAATGTGAGCATGCTCTAAAAGGATGCAAACTAGGTATTTTTAAGAGGCGAAGTTCAAATGAGCTCGACCTCTTAATTCTTTTATTTAAAGAAAAAAAGGCAAGTGTGTTATAACATGCTCACATTATATTGTGCTTCCATTCATTCCCACATATTTTTGTACTTAACCAACTTTATCTATGACATGTAGATATATTCCTCTTCATCACCATGGAAAAAATTGTCTTCACATCCATTTTCTCAACCTTAAGGTTAAAAGGAGAAGTAATCAAATAAATATGTGTAATGGATAAAAAATTTACAACTAGAGAATGATCTCTTAAAAATTTATTACCTCTACTAAGAAATATATGCCAACAACTAGCCTTTTAAGATTCATTATTGTTCATTTCTTCCTTCATAGTTCTAGGCTCATGAATATTAGTAAAGAAAAAAAATATACATATTAAATAAGGTGGGCTATACCTCTCTAGTTTCCTTCTCAATAGAGTGAACCTCCTCAATAAGTTAATGAAATATTCCGAGCCAAATTTTTCGTTTTTAATTATCGATTACAACATTACAATCACCATGTTAAGGTTAGAAGATAAACCCAAACGTACGGAAATAACTCTAACCGGTATGGCGCCGATGATGGCGAGCATTGGTCAGAGGGTCTTCTATTCTAAATGCTTGAAAGGGAACTCAACGTCAAGTATGTGCTACCCAATCCAATGCGGAGTGAGGGGCGACCATATGACGGAGTGATTACAGAAAGCAAAGCTTGAAATGAAATGCTGAAAGCTGAAACTACTCAACACCCAGAATGTGCTTGCTCACCCAGAATGGAAAGTAGCGACCATAGGGCGGAGCTATAACTATTTCAAACTAATACTGAAGATAAGAATGAGTATTACAAATCGAGACAAAGCAATATTAAGAACACTGGTCAGTACTACTGCCAGCTTACAAAGAGAAATTAATTGCCTGCAATGCCAAGATATCAGATGCTTTTCAAATAGTATATTCAACAATGAATCTGCTACAATCCTTAAGTAAATCACAGTACCAAAACCAAAATTAGAAGGTACAGATTTCTGTAGACAGCTTGACAGATCTGCACTTTTCAACCTTTAACCAGTAGCATAGAGATTAACTAAATGACTCATAAATTACTCATCTCTTACCCAAATAACCTATTCTAAGATGCAAAACACAGCTAATGATAAGGCGCCTAGAATGAAAGCCAGAGACGGACTCAAAATGCCAACATTTAATTTTGCACGAAAATCAATGCAAGACCAAGTGGTACGGCCCAGCAAGAAGTTCGACTTCTCAAAAATTCAAATCTTCTTTAAAAAATCTATGAACTGGAGAATATGGGCGCCCTTTACAGACTCAAAGATTGATGCAATACCCAGAAGCTATATTTTTGTATTTTTCAAGTTATGAGCAAAAACATAAATCTGCTGTGCTAAATAATGCAATAAGCTGAAACCTCTAACATGCCAAAACTAAACTAACTATGCAATGAACTGAACACACAATGTATGAACTAAGATGCACTCACAAATAGACTGAATCACCACTAGATGTTGTCTTGCAAACACGAAGCGATGCCCAAGCTAGGAGGCCTTCATTCCTCGAAGCAGTTCCAGAGCCAATCCGGCAGCATAACAGTATAGTAGACCAAAGATACCCAAATGAGAGCCCAAGGCTGTCTTTTATAAGCTTCTGTTGACCTTCCTTGAAACCCTAACACCTTTTCCAAAGTCAAAACCCTAATCCCAAGAAATGGCGTCCTTTTCCAAGCATCATTAATTTTTTGACTTCATTAAATTCATCACTTAAATAAATGCGCCCTCCTTAAAGCCTAGATTGGACTTTGATAAATTTCAACATAAATTATATATACCCTCAATGATGGCGCCACCCTTCAAGTCCACCTTTTTAAAATAACATTAAGTTATTCGACTAGGCCAAGGTCATAAAATAACATTTAAAATATAATGTTATTTTTAAGTGAAATAATCTCATTTCTCCAAAACTACATTCTGAAGCTCGAAACTGAATACGCCACTTGAGTCAACTGAAAGCGAAAGTCAACTGC